>VUQH01037311.1:5570-26421 GCA_015106775.1 Etroplus canarensis | reverse complement strand
GAGGGACAGGTTTACAGTCCTGCAGTCCTGGGTTTGTGTGTGTGGGTGAGTGTGAGGGGGACTCTTGTGTAGTACAGTCCTGGGTTATTGAGGAGCCTGATGGCCTGAGGGAAGAAACTGTTGGACAGTCTGGTTGTGAGGGCCCGAATGCTCCAGTACCTCTTTCTGGATGGCAGGAGGGTGAAGAGTGTGTGTGAGGGGTGTGTGGGGTCATCCACAATGCTGTAAGCTTTGCGGATGCAGCGTGTGGTGTAAATGTCCAAGACAGAGGGAAGAGAGGTGCCAATGATTTTTTCAGCTGTCCTCACTATCCGCTGAATGGTCTTGCGATCCAAGACGGTGTAGTTCCCAAACCAGGCAGTGATGCAGCTGCTCAGGATGCTCTCGATGGTCCCTCTGTAGAACATAATCAGGATGGGGGGAGGGAGATGGGCTTTCCTCAGCTTCCTCAGGAAGTAGAGGCCCATCTGAGCCACTAAGGCTTTTAACTCCTTCAGAGTGCTCATAGGTGTCTAGGTGGCCTCCCTGTCCAATCTTTTTCTTGCCCAGTCACTCAGTTTATGAGGATGGCCAGCTCTAGGCAGATTTAGACAAGTGCCATACTTCTTCCATTTCCTAATGATGGATTTGACTGAACTGTGTGGGATGTCCAGTGAGTTGGAAATCATTTTGTAGCCGTCCCCGACTTAAACTTTTCAGTGATCTTTTCTCTGAGTTGCTTGAAGTGTTCTTTTGTCCTCGTGTGGCAATTGTAGCAGGAATACTGATGAACCAGAGACTGACCTCCCAGACACAGGTGTTTTTTACAATCACGTGACACACATCAGCTGCACTCAGGTGATCTTCATTTCATTAATTGAAACACTACTGGCACAAACTAGCTGGACTTCTGCTGAATTAGGTCAGTTCCATGGGAGGGGGTGGGACATTAGAGCAATAAATGGGTGAAACATCCAAGGAGTGTGAATACTTTTTATAGGCATTGTATAACTATTCCTTGAATTAGATTAAGGATGAAAGAAAGCTGGAGTTTGTTTGTATGTTTTCATGTCACAGTCTTTATATACTCATGCTTTCTGTTTTATTTCATTTATATTTTAGCTGCTCTTCATCTGGCCATCCATCTCTGGGTTTCATAGGGATGTATCCATAGAGTGGTGCATCTTTTTTGAGCCATATCTGATAATTTTAGCTAATTTTAGCCAAATATGACACACATACTGTGTCATTTCACTCCATATTTTCCATTGTGCAAAACTGAAAATTGATTCTAGCAAAAGAGACCAAAACTCTTTTTCTTAGTATATAATGCCACTTCATTTTCTTTGTAGTAGTTTCCAACATATTCACCAAAATCTACAAAGGTTGTGACTTTTTAGGGACTTGTAACTTTCCCTGATGGCCAGACTTTAGAAAAGTGCATGCCCTGCAAAGCCAGTCAAAATATGGAACATTGTCTCAAGATGTAGAACATTAGGATATGGGGTAAAAATGCTGTGGAGTACCACATAAAGAGGGATATCTGGCCACCCTATGTGCAGTATGTGTGTGCAGTCTGCAAATGCATTTATGTATGTGTTATTATGCGTGTGGGCATATTTGCATTTATGTGGGGCCTCTTTGACCATTCATACGTGCAGCTATAATTGTTGTGATGTATTATCTTCCTCATTAGACCTTCAGCTGGAAACAAAGAAGAAGATGACTCCTGCTTATGCCTGTTTCTCTCCAATCCATTGTTGGGCTTTCTGTTCCCTTCACCTTATCCCTGGAGCTCAATGGCATGGAAGTGTGAAACATGTCCACATCAAAGAGGGTGCAGGCCAGCACTAATCCGCAAATAATGACGACAGGCAGAGCTGAGTTTAACACACATGTCCCTTTATAATCTGGAATGGTATAGACTAGTCCTTCATGAGGCCTGTTGTACCACACTTGCACTATTGATAGAGACAAGTTAGAACCGTCACGGGACTCACAACACATTTAAAGACACCTTAAAGAATCACATCTTATGTTTTGTTTTGTTTTTATGAGCCAGAGTGTGAAGGCTCTCTCTCTCTCTCTCTCTCTCTCTCTCTCTCTCTCTCTCTCTCTCTCTCTCTCCCTCTCTCTCTCTCACACACACACACACACACACACACACACACACACATGCAGGCACACACACAGGCACCCACAACTGTCAGGTGGACAGGCCCTTAGGGGAAATTCTTCAAGACTCACCTGTATTGTTTCTTTTGCTCTTCCTGTGTGAGGAGCCTATGTTGTTTGAATACAATGGGGTCAGGGAAATCACAGCACCTGTCAGACAGACACTCCATCATTGTGACAGATAGAACTGGCAACAAATGGCACAAATGCTCACTACCGAATAACCCCATTTTGTGAAAGTGCCATTACAGAGCAAAACGTAAATAGAACCTTGATTAGAGGGGTAAATTTTCTATTTTTTCACTTGTCTCATTATTTATGCCATTTCTACACTGTATTGTGTGACATTTTGTAGGATTTTGGTGCAAATGGTTTTGCAGATTAACAAACTATCCTTTCTTTATCCTTCTTTTGTATTAGGTGCACTGACACAACACTGTAGCAATGCACAATAATTGGGTTATGAGTTGTCATTACCATATTTATTATTTAAAATCCCCAGTTAATTTTTAAGGTTTTGATAACAGCTGGTAATGTTTCTAATTAAGCGGCAAAACAACATTTTTCGGCCACTGGTGGCAGCAGAATCAAGTTGTAAACAAAAACACTGACAAATCATGGCCTTTTAAAATATACAGTGATTTACTTTCAAACATTTGTTAGTGTTCCCAGAGTGTGACAATTTATGTATTTGCCTTACAAGCGAAAGGTCCCTTGTTTAATTCCAGATGGGGACGAACGCCCCTCTCACCATGGAGGGTTTCATCAGGAAGGGCATCTGAAGTAAAGCCTCTGCCAAATTACTGATGCAGATTCATCTGCTGTGGCGACTCCTTGGGAGAAATGCAAGGGAGTAGTTAAAGGTACTTTCAAAAATTCTAGATTTCATTCATTTGGAGTCTTGTTATCGGTCACATCTTGCATGTAAGTACAGTGTTTACACTTTTAACTGTGATTTTGGTGTCTTCATGACCTCCAAAATGGAAATCTCTGGCTCTTTATTTGCTGAACGCTCCACAGTGTACACCAGCGAGTTGCTAAGTATTCCTGTCTACTATTTAATGCTTAGTAAATAAAGTAGAATACATTGTATTTATTCACTTACTGTTCCCTAACAAACTAGACCTATTTTAAAACTCTTACAAAGTTCAGTAAAGAAAAATCCAGGAGATATGTTAGTTATTTCAGTTATCACAACCATCCCCACACATTAAACTAAACTATTCTGCAACAGCAGGGTTTAATGAAACATGACATAAAATAATAAACAGCAACATCATTTTGCTCTATCCCCTCTGCTACACAAACAACACTCCAACCAAAAAGCAAAAAATATTATGTTAGTAAAGAAAGAAATGATAAAAACATTGTTATAAATATCACATACTCACATAAATGTTGCATAAGTGATTATGATTGCAGTTTTTGTCAGTAGTAACCCAAGGAATGCTGCATTTAAGAAATGCTGTATTTTAATATTAGCCAGATTCAGGTTTGTTTTGGTTGTTAGTGTAAAATTATTTTTTCTTACTGATCATGAATTGATGTATGTGCTGCTATTTTACTTTAAAAAATATAATATAATATAATATAATATAATATAATATAATATAATATAATATAATATAATATAATATAATATAATATAATATTTTAATTGAATTAAAACAGCTTCTTAAAGATGTGTAACTGATACTACAAAACTGATAGCAGCATCCCCGACAGAAATTGATATGTTATTTTGCCATCCTTTCAGTAATAAGACCTCCTATTCACACCTTAATCACCCAGTGAACTTCACATGAAACAAAAGGTAATGTGTTCCATGGATGGATGCAAGACCCTATTAGGAGGAGACTATCTGAAGTGCCGGAGTCTTGGATTAAAACTCACTTTGGGAATGTCAGCTTTCTCAGACAATACAATCCCACCACTACTGCTATCACTATCTTCATTAATATTTTATCATGCTACCTCGAGAACAGAAGCATTTATCCAACTACTGAGATTTTTCCTCACATTTTCAAAATAATTTTCCCCCCGTATTACCAATCAGATTTCTCAAAGCAGACACTACTTATTTTCTCCCATTTGTCAAAACCTCAAGTGGCACATGAGTCAAGAAGTACCAGCACTATTCAGTGCAGCTCAAGAACCTCTGAGTGATGGGTATACCCCTTCAAGACTAGCCTAAACTAAATCCATCCTGAAGATTCTCACTGTTACCTTATCCCATTCTGTCTCCTTTGCACCCCTCTGTCAATCAGTCTGCAGGTCCAACGTTCTCAAATTGCATGAGCTATGATCAGCAGTTTCAACCATTATGTATCCTCCTTGCATAATTCACGCTCTTGGTTCTTTTTGACTGTTGGCTGGAGAGAACATGAGAGGGGAATCCCACTTTAACAAAACCCAGAGGGCTTGTCTTGGGGGAGTGAAAAAAATAATGTTGCATATTTAATTATCCACCCACAGAATGATTTATAATTAATGATGGTATGATTGGGGGTGCAGGTTTGCCCCTCTACCTTCAAGGAAATGAAATGGTATGGAAAGTGTTGGTTCATTAGACTATTAGTGATAGTATCCTTTTCTGATCCAGAGACCAAGTACGACAAAGCAGCAGAGTGGACATTCTATTCACTGGCTAAAGTGGAGTCAAGATTTTACCTTCATTGGTTGAGTCTGTTATTGTCCAGTTGTTTCGTTTTACTCTAGGTCACTGTGAAAAGTACAAACTTAAGGGAAATGTCCTACCTACCTCTATTACCACACTTAGTACTGTATTTGGATGATTAAAATATTATGTTTACTCCCCTTGGCTGTTTATACACCTGACTACATTATTTAAGTAACAAACTGCCACTAAAACCAGACAAAAGAACCTAACATTGTTCCTGTCTTTGAGGGGAATGTGTAGAAATGACCATGTTTTTCTCTAAGTTATTCTTAATCGCTGTGTTTTCATCTCCAGGGAGGACAGTAATGACCAATTCTGAGTGACTGACCATGGGAATGAGCACAGCTTAAATCCCCTTCATCCTGGTCACTGTGTGTGCTTTAGTTTGATTCCCATCTCTGCACACCCGCACAAGCACACACACACACACACACACACACACACACACACACACACACATACACACACACACTCACTCAGGGTTACAGAGTTGAGTCTGCTTTATGGTGTAGCCACCCTTTGATTCACCGCTCAATGAAACTTGTGACTGTTTTAATTAAGGGGAAAGTACACTGACAGTGTAGCACACGGAAATCCACTGCCGTGCACATAAAGGGCGCTAATGCTTTTCTTCCTGTCAACGCAAGGCTGGCCCCCTTTTGTCACACTGACCATTCACTTCTCATTGATTTTCTTTTCCTCTTTCTTCTGTTCTTAAGTATGGCATTGCATGAGGTCTGTTGTTAATGACAGGAAAAACATATTCAAGGCCCAGCCAGGTGAAGGACCTACATGTGACCAGTAGGGACAGACATTTTGTGAAAACACATTTCCTACCTTGTTTTGTGTTCTGGTTGGGACAGTACTGCCAAGGGGCTGTTCTGTTGTTTGGTGTGCCATAGGGGAGGGTGCATCCCCATTATCCTACAAGATATAAACAAAAATGCATTCTCTATTTGTCTGATTTATTAATTGAGGAAATTTTCATGCCTTACAACCATCATGAATTAATGATATTGGCATCTTTGGACATCATTGTTGAGTTATATGTAACCGAAAAGAAATAAACTCTTTGGTCATCAACTAGCATCCCAAACAGCTGACAGCTGTCTGTGGGTTCTCATGTTAGTCACACAGGTACAGTTCTCTTTCGTTGTCATGGTATTTTGACAGATGTTTCACAGAGGTTTGTGTATGCTGGTGTGTGACAAGTCCTCGCTTCCTCTGGGGATCAATGTCTGTCCTGTTCTCTCACAGATCTGATGTTTATCTGCTGGTGATCAATCACACTGCTGACAGCATGAAGGTTAGTGTTACCATCCCTACTGCCTAAGAGTGGGCATTTAGATTGACTACAAAGGACAAGTAACACCTAATAAGAGCTGAAGTACATATGTTAATTAAATATATACCAGTGTGTGTTAGAAAGTAGCACCGTCTATGCATGAGTATTGGAAATTATATAAAAACTTGAGACTACCTTTCATTTGTTAACAAAAATCTGCTGATGGGCCATCTAAAATTTTCAGTTTATGCACACTGGACACTTTTGAATTAATCTACTTTGAATGAATGGATACCTGAAGTGGCATGTTTAGTATAACCATAAGGATGTAAAAAGAGAACAATATTATGACAATAGAAATTATCCTGCCACAGCTTTTCACTTGAAAAAGAATAATTAAATTCTGTGAAGACCAAGTTTCTAGTGTCCCAGCCCAAAATAAAGCCCCTACAATGTAAATGACCCCTCCACATTTAAAATAAATGATTGATGATGACTCCTTTCTCAAAATCAATGGGCCAAACTCAGGATTTTAGTTCTAAATGCAGGTGTCAGCAATCCTCCTTTGCCTCTCTAAATGAAGGTTTTAGCCTGAGGAAATACTTGAGCAGATTCTTCCCTTACTGCACAGAAACGGTGTAATCTCTCAATTTTTGACACAGAAAATAAACACTGCACAGAAAGAGAGCCTCGCAACTTTATCTCTTACTTCCTTCTACATTGTCTTCCTGACAAGTTTTAATGGGAACCTCACCGAGGAGAGACAAGAGGAGACATATTTCTTAGGTAACAAGCCCAAAGGGGCTATGGCAAGGGACTGAAGGTTAAGTGCATGTACTAATACACACAAAAAGGAACTTAAAACCAGAATATAATGACAATGCATATGCTTCCTCTTGACCTTCCATTTGGTCTCCATCTCTGACTTAAAATAGCAAAACTATCATGCTATCCTGTTACACAATATAGGAAGACAAATGGGAAGACCCATTGATCCATTGTATCCATGAGATGTCACTCATAATACTGTAACCCCAGCACCTAATTGGAGGTTAATGTCTTTTAACCTCCCTCATAAATTATTCCTCCAGATATCCAAACTCACGCTAGTTGCCCACCCCTCATTTTATTTGGACAGGGCACCTTTTCTTCAGGAAATAATCATGACATGGCTTCAGGCTTTGAGCAGTAGACCTTTTCTTTGGGACTGTCTCATTAGGCTGTACACTGTGCATGAGTACACATGTGAGATCCCAGACAGCACAGATATTATCTTAACAGTAACAAATTGGAACCTTGTCAGAATGGGCCTGGAACAACATGCAACTTTGTGAGAATCACATGCTGACCTTTAGTGGGCTTAATTCATTGCTAACATGCAATCAAAGTATGTGCAGTACTGGCATCATCAATCTACTCTCCCACAGTACATCTAAAAAGGTACCTTTACTTTGTTGGAGGTCTTATCCAGACCTACATAACATGTAACCATATAAAGCAAAACTACTGTAATGTTCAGTCTACCTGAGATGATGAAGAGGAAGTCAACCAGGTCTTCAGTGACATGAAGGGATGCAACATTGTTTTATTTAATTTTTATTTGTAAAGCTATTCATAGGTAAAATTAGAACTATTTCAGCGCATTTAAATCTGGCCCAGAATGTGTTCTGATCAGCAGCTTTCCAGTCTCTGACCATTTGACTCCTTGCAGGCTTCTCTCTTATACATTCTGTTTCATATAGACAGTTATGGCAATTGCCAAGAAAATCTGGCACAATGCCTCTTTTGAGTTTGACCTCCAAGTTCTCTTAGTTGCTACCAAAAAGAGTGTGTAAATGCCCAATAGTTCTTTTGTTGCAATTGTGCTTACTAGACTATTTGGTCCACTTTGTGAAACTGCGACTATAACAGTGCTTCCAGCCAGCACTTCCTGTGTCAGACATGTCATTTAGAGACCATCCCCTATTGGAAATTTTCATTGTTAACTGAGATCCAACTATATTACAAATGCTGCTAACTGCTTTCACTTCGCACTCAACCCTGACATATATCCATGCATATATGAAGCACCTTGTCTCCACTAAAACATACCCTGCTCCACTTTAAAATTTAATTAATTAACAATAACAAAATAATTATAATTATAATTTGCAATATATTTCGTTGCAATCATATTCTAATTATAATAAGAATATTTTAGAATGATGTTTAAACTGTATTACTGTAATATCATAGTTCTAATTGAATACTTTAATAATGAATGAAGAACAGTCTATTTGCAATGCTTTAACATGTTCATACACAAAATGTAAACAAGACTGTTTATAGCTGCTGCCAAGAAACAGATTAGATTTCAAGAGCCAAAAGCATAAATCAGGTTTGATAGACACACAGCAGAACTGAAGCCCAAGGATCAGCAGCACTAATGGGATTAGGCCTGTCATGCACACACCTAACACCTAACTGTGAACTGACAGAAAAGATACAAATTTTACTCAAAGTGACAATAGTTTGTCAAGTTGGCAAAATAAAAACTATTTCATATTACAATTCTACTCTTCCCCCATTGCTAATGGGAGTTCTTGTGTTCCCCTCTTTTCTTCCACCCCTAAGGGGCAGCAGAGACCTGCATTAACTCGAGCTAGCTCGTCACTGAGCGAAGACTGTCAAGTAGGACCCTCTCGTTTCAATGACCAAGGATTCAACCGAAAGGAACAAAGGACCAAAGTTCAAAAGGCTCACCTACTAAAATCAAAGTATGTATCCATTACTTGTCCTAGAAGGACATATTTTATATCTATATACATTCTCTTTTGTTGGTCTTCGAGTGCTTTGTTTTTCTGCACTAAACTGAGATTTACAGGAAGAACAAAGGAGGTAAGTTTTAAAGGAAAACAAATTTGCTTTTTTCCTGTCATACACACTGCTACACAAGGTTCATTCAGAGAGCGCATTTTCTATATTTCAGTAAACAGGTTGATAAGGTGAGACAGTGCTGCTGGGTGGCCTCCTCTGCAGGATCGGAGGGGCCTTGGTTCAAGGCTATCAAATGAAACGTCTGTGTGAAGAATTTCACGAAAAAAATATATAAAAAAATGAAATGAGCCAAAGTTTGGTGATAAGCAGAAAGTGGCTGGGATGGTTCTTCGGGTCAGACTGTGGGATGCGACAAAGATTAATAAAGAGAACAGGTCTGTGAAGGGAGAGGGTGACGGTAAGGTTAGCTGGAGGGCCAGACAGCATGAGATGAAAGTGGGAACTCTCCCACAGCTGTCAGCAGTTTTTAATGTGAACTTTACTATTGATTGGCAAAGTTGGCCAGGCAGGTTCTACTACTACCAAATCTTTCTGGTTTGGTGGTTTCTATTTTCTCCAGTGTTGGGTCCAGTATCAGGCTTGTCATCTTCAGAATGTACTTATACTCAAAGTGAATTCTGCTTACTAAAATCTATTGTATGATCATGCTTTAATAATGCTGTAATGACTGAACCACATGCTGGATTTATTTGTGGATGAAAGACTTGTTTCATTTTTGAAGATGTAGAATGGGAGTGTACTGTAATTTAAAACTTCTAGGCATCAAAATGGCTTCAAAGAGCAAGCATGAGAGTGTTCACTTAACCTGTTTTACTCTATTGAAAGTGTGAAATCAGCATCTATATTTATCTCAGAAACAAGTGAGGTTCCATGTAGAATACAGTAATCTTTAGCCTTTACAAAGCACTGTAATTGAATCAAGCCACGATCTTTCATCCCTGTAGTTATTTTAAGACATGAATGACATAACAAAAATTGAAATGCGCTACCTCTCCCCCTTTCCATTTCAACAAAAGGTCAGAAATTCAATCACCACTGCTGCTATTGCTATAATAATGTATGTATGGGAAACAGCCACAGTTACTGACCACCAAATTCTTTGGCTGCCTGTGGTCATTTTGCCTTGCCTAAGAACAGAGGCGTTTCTTACTGAAGTTACTCATTAATCCCACTAGGCTGAGACTACAAGTATGAAACACAAACAGACTTTCATTCTTAACTCAGTAACTGTGTTTATTCTTGTTAGCAGTGGCTTTCCTTTTTTCGGATATGTATTTTACTCATATTTTGTGATTTTTACAAAACTCATAGAAATATGACATTGAATAATAGTCAAAGAATGTGGTATTGTGAATTCTCTTGTTTATATCTGCACTCAAGACATAGCTTCAATTGCAGTATCACCTCCAGTGTTTACATAAAAATATACATTGTAGATTTACTGTTAATATAAAAATATGACATGAGCTTTTTGTTTCGTCACTATGGTAGATGTTTACTAAGAAAAATGGAACAATGACAGTTCCTCTTTTGTCACAGGCAATAACATTTTGTTACGGCATATACTTTATATTAGATAAATCGTAGCCTATTTGTGACATTGTCTCGTGTTAAAGAATGTAACATGAGTCAGAGCCAGTGAATACAGAGATTATTCAGGGAGATGTGAGATAAAATTGTAAAGGAGTGGCAACAGCATGACACAGAATACTCACGAGCTGCAGAGGAAATGTGGATTGGGAGAATGAGGTGAAGGAGGTAAATGGAGGAAGTGGAATACAGTTGAAATAAGCAGCTTCATTAATGCACCGTCACAGCTTTCATTAGCTCCCAGGAACAAGGTGCTCCAATTTAAACCAGAAAGAAAGAGATGTAAAAAATTACAACAATCCAACCAAAACACAATCAGCAGATTAGAAAACCTTAACTACTGAAATGGTGTGTTTCACTTTGCGAGTGGCAGTGTATTAGCCTGTAACTCAACCCGTTTAAGTGATACGTAGATCCTCAGAGCAGCTTGTGATTAAAAAAAGAGTGAAGACAGACAAACTGAGCTGCCTCCTCACCATTTCCCTCTGTACAATACTTTTCCCTTCCAGGCCACAATTGTTGTCAGATACAATAAAAAAGTGCAGATTTTTACAGTTTTATATTATAAATAGCTACACAATAAAAACAAACTGAAATTAGTGATACTAAAACAAATAAAAAATGCCTTGTGTCTGCATTTTGTGAAATGTTCCTCTTTGGTTTTGAATAATAAAAAAGTCCTTATTCTATGCAGAAACTGGCTATTGCAAATAGACTGTTGTGAAGAAGAGACAAATGTTTCCTGCTGTGATATTTTTGCCATTGTGCTTGCTGTTTCTTGCATCAGGCATTTTTAAACCCTTGCATCTATTACCTTTCACCGGGTAAATACCTAATGCTGGAAACATTTGTCAATGTATGCAGCTGGCTGAACAGAATAGATTATTAGGAAGTGAGGGGAAAAACACACTGCTTCTCCAAACAGCGCAAGGCTTGCCTTTCAAAGTGTGTTTCTTTACTCAGACATAAAGGAGCTGTGGAGATAGCAGCACTGTCCATTTGCAGACATAAATTATAATTCACCTTTGCTATCAAGAATATTAAACATTTAATTATCTAAATACATTTAGACCTATTGTGTATTAGTCAATACAAATTAATTATTTATAGTTTTTAAAGAGCAGGTAGAAAACATAGTAATTACAAGGTAGACCATAAACATTCAATAAACATCTTAATTGTAGCCATTGGACCAGAGGTTGTATTGTATTGTATTGTTTGTTTGTCTCTTTCTTTCTGTGTGTGTGTGTGTGTGTGTGTGTTTGTGAATGATGCAAATGCTGAGTTGTGTGAGGAATTTATGTGGTTTGTATTATAGTGTTTACATTCAGCCTCATTAGAGATTTATAGCTGACGTAGTGCAGCTTATTCATTCAGAATGCGAGGGTCAACAAAGTGAGAAGGCATGAAAGAGTTTATTGTAAATTATTGAAAGAGAATACAAAAATACAAGTTACAGAACAGCAAATAGTCTCAGAATCAAAAAAAAAAGAAATGTTGTGGTACTTTAAACAGTGACTATATTTTCTTTATGTTTGGATGCCTGGAAAAAAATGAAATCATTAAAAGTATTATTTTTCAAAATTGTTTTTCATTCACTGTAAAATAAGTTCAGCAGATCTTATGTCAACTGTACAATTTTAAATTTACAGAAGCCTATTATTTACATTCAGCCCAATAGCCAATTAATGCTAAAAACACTATGGTTAAATTTAGAAATTCAGATTAGGTGAGGCTTGTGCCAGTAGAAATATAGAGAAAGCCAAATAAGTAGAGACCATCTTGCAGTGCCATCATGCCAACTGCTACAGTATTTATACACCACACACCCACTGTGAAAACTCTTATGCTTGTACACCAGATTAATATACCTTATAGCAGGTGTTATAATTACTGTAAAAATGAAAATATGTGTGACGGTGGTGTAAAGTGGGAAAGAACCATGGCCTCTTGCTTCTCAGCTTCCAACCTGTTTCCTCAGTACCCATGATTTGGATCACATCCATTTTTTGTGTGACTTCATTTTGAATCGGGTTAGAGTTAAACTCATAAAGTTTGTGACTGTGACTTGCAAGGTTACTATAATCCAGATGAAAATTATAATGCTGGTGTTTTTGTTGGAGTTCACTGGGGTGGGCTTAGGTCAATTTGGGTCCACATAATGTAAATTTTGTCATTGAAAATTAGTCTGAGCAGAGATCAATGTGTCTGCCAATTTTTGTGACACAATCTTTATATTACAATGTTATGTTACAATGTTATATATATGTATATAACAGGAATCATAGCTTGGGCGAGGTATCTCAGCTGTCAATGTCTATGTCCGCAATAGAGTTTGTGGCTGGTAAACAGTTTTCTGTTACAGACAACAAGAGAGCATATGTAACCCTGTCTCCTCAAAATATATCCCAGTTTCAAGTGTAATATTTCATACACAAGCTAGGACCTTCCAATTAAAAAGACAAACTCCACCTAAAGTAGCTGCAGAGATGGCAGCGGCAGAAGCTACAACAATTTAATTTAGAGGGCTATGCTTTATCTCCCATGTGTATTTTTTCACTGTTTTACAATTTTTTTGACTTTCAGTCATCATTTGTCTTCACTGTTTTTTCCACTGACTGTTTGGTTAGACTAAGTAAGCAACACTACTTGGTTATGTTTAGGGAAAACTGGTTTGAATTAAATTAGAACTTTTCTCATGTTATCCTTGTCAAAAGTTTGATTAATTTGATTATATAAGCAATCATTTGAAAAGAGTGACAGCAAATATCGATGACAATACATTTGCCATACATCATGAATGAATGTAATCAGGAAAAAGATAATGTCCCTTAACTGTAATTGAAGATGCAGTCTATTTGTATCATATGAGACTGAGAAAGGGCTGGCACATCAATCTGTAGTAGCCTTTGATAGGTGAAACATGTTAAAGTGACTGAAATAGTCACAGTAGCTCAGTTGCTAGCGATCGTCCTCTATAGCAGAGCAGCTAAAATAAGCTTGGCACTAGTAAAGAAAAACTAAAAACATCAATAGTACACTGGCCTCCTGTTGGGTCCTGTGGCCAGTGTTGTGCAAACAGCAGAAAGTTGCAGCGTGTGAAGGGTAATGGGACATCCAACGCCAGGGGACAGCAGGCGGCAGAGTCACACACCGCTGCCGAAAGAAAGATGAAGTAATCTCAGGAAACAAGTAGACACACTCCACTTCGAATTTCGCCCCAAACAAGATTAAAGTGACATTATTCTATGAGAGTGTGGCAAGAGTATTAATCTTACACATAGAGGCCGAGGCTAGACAAACATGGGTTGGCTGCAACAATATAGGAGCACATTCTTTATTTTGTCAGTATATGGTGAGGTTCAGAAGTAGCAGTGAGAGCACCATCATCTTATCGTATAATGCACTGATGAGGTCAAGACATCCTTTAGCGTATCCCTTGTGTGTAAATGTAATGCAGTTGAACTTTAATTTGTGTAATGTAATGTGTATTTTACTAATGTTGCATATTTAATTTTTATGTTTACACAGGGCATTTTTTAAACAGAACTGATTTCCTGTTTCAGTGCATGATAGGTGCATTTTCTAGCATAGAAAAATATATGACCAGCTTTAGGCCACTATGGTGTAAACTGCAATTCTGTTTGTGTGAGCTGAAAGTACGCTGTATGGACAAAAGTATTGGGTCACATACACATCACACCTACAGGTGCTTTTATGACTACTTATTCTAAATACATAGGCATTCATATGCATTTGGTCCACACTTTGCAGCTGTAATATCTTCCACTCTTCTCGGAAGGCTTTCTACAAGATTTTGGATTGTATCTGTGGAAATTTGTGCCCATTCATCCAGAAGAGCATTGTGAGGTCTGATACCAATGTTGGAAGGAGGACCTGCTCACAGACACACTGTAGTTCATCCTAGTGGTGTTGGATGGGGCTGAAGTCAGGGCTCTGTGTGAGCCAATCAAGTTCTTCCACACCAAACTCATCCAGGAATGCTTTTCGAGCTTTGCTTTGTGCACTGGGGCACAGTCATGCTGGAACAGAAAAGGGCATTCCCCAAACTGTTCCCACAAAGATTTTCCTTCAGTTTGAACTAACTGACCCAGATCAACCCCAGAAAAACAGCCCCATAGCATTATCCTTCCTCCACCAAACTTTGCAGCTGGCACAATGTAGTCAGGCAGGTAATATTCTCCTGGCCAAACCCAGACTCGTCCATTATACTGCCAGACAGAGCAGTGTGATTCGCCACTTCACAGAACACATTTCCACTGCTCAAGAATCCAGCGGTGGAGTGTTTAACACCACGCCATCTGATGCTTGGCATTGTGCTTGGTGTTGTAAGGCTTGCATGCAGCTAGTTCCTAAATGCTTCTATGTTGCAATAATACCACTTACATTTGATCATGGAATATCCAGGAGGGAAGAAATTTCATAGACTGCCTTGTTGCAATGGTGGCATCTTATTTAACGTACTGTGCTTGAGTTCAGTGAGTTCTTTAAATTGACTCATTCATTCACAGATGCTTGTAAAGTCTGACTGCATGACTAGGTGCTTCATTTAACACACCTGTGGCAATGGGACTGAATGAAACACTTGAATTTAATCCTTAAGAGGTCCAATACTTTTGTCTCTATAGTGAAGTTTGTATGTTGCAGATGCTGTCCCTACCCAGCTTATGTATTTAGGATACATAATACTAAATATATAAATGTACCTATGGCTGCTCCCTTAAGGTATTCGCCACAGCAGATTAACCCGCATTGGTAATTTTGCAGAGATTTTATGCTGGATGCCCTTCCTGACGCAACCCTCCATGGTAAGAAGGACTTGTATCCCCACCTGGAATTGAACCAGGGACCTTTCACTTGTAAGGTGAGCATGTACACCACTACACTATGGAAAAACAAACAAGCAAACAATAAATGAATGAATGAATGAATGAATAAATGAATGAATTAATGATTCAGAAAAAACACCTAAGCAGATTATATTGACAGTGTGCAAGTGTCCATGTATTTTCCATGACTGGCTGCTAGAGTATGTACATATATTTCTTTATGTACTACATGGGACAAGTGGATGAATTCAATTTTTTTCTTGCTGTTATTGCTTTGTTTGTGCATTTATAACTTTTAATATCGGTTGCCACTTATATGTTTGCTATGTACTGTACTTTGTAAGTACTGTAGCTATGTCTGTAAACAAAGAATCTCCACCCATGCCATTTAGGAATTCATCAGTTTCAAATTTAGTAAATGAGCATTACATTGGGGTTTTGTTTAGAACTTGTTGCATAAATAAGTCAGTCCCAAAAACCCCACTGAGAAAGACAGAGTTTTAATGAGTGGGGTTTAATCCCCTCCACCGCTCTACTCCTCCACCCTCAGCTCGGACTCCTAATGAGCCATCATCATGCAAAACTGCCAGCTTGATACACATTAATTGGATTTTCACTTTTTCACCAATTAATTGACCAGCATTGTCATGTTGGCCAGCCTCCAAGGGCTTCCAAGAAAATGGGGAAGCTTCCCCTTTTTACTCTTACTGACTCTAATAGCCACTGACTGGAGAGGGGAAACATTTTTCTTTTCTTTTCTTCTTTACTACCGAGATCAGCTATCTCATTATAGGCTTATGACATTTGTTGGAGCCAATCCCTTTGTGGAGAGAAAACAGTTTGTGTGCTGCTCAGTTGAAGCCTTTACAGTTTGTTAACCTGCCTCTGCCAGTGCTAGGGCCCCTGGGGGAAAAGCCTGATGTGCAGTGAGTGACTTAGATTCCTTGCGCCCTAGAGGACAGACCACAGGGTGAGGGAGAGCAATCCCACGCCACCTTGTTCAACAAGCACCAAAACAAGGAATGAATACAGCCATGGCATTTCACAATGGTTATTTGATATGTTGACACATCAGTGGTGTTTCGAATTCTGCCAGGGGGATTTTTGTTCACATGAATCCTTGCAGTTCAAACCATTTGGGGTAGGTGCAGTAGAACTAATATTTTAGTCACTCTGTTGGATTTAATCTTATAAAAAAAGCAGACAAACGTGACCTTTAGTTAACCATCTACCCAAAAGTTGACAGCTAGAGTTTGTGTTGTGACTTTGGTTGTTTAAATATTAACAATATTTTAATGCTGTATGTACTTGGATGTCATGGTGATAATAACAAATAATTATTATGTATATTTTGTCTACATAGAAGCATGCGTATGGATAATTTAAATACATACAATGGAAATCCATCACATCTAAGTTTTATTTTAATTGTACACTTGCTAAACTTGTTTAAAACTTGTGAGCAACATTTTGATCCATTTCCTCATGACACCTCTGTCTAACCAAAACATTACAGATTTTGAAACATTCCTGGACCAGGTTACTGATTGAATGAAAGTATTCCCGTGAAACTGATAATCTGAGGCTAAACATAATTTGATCATAGTCATTATGCTTCTGTCGGTATCTCCAGTGAACAATGAGCATTCAGGAAGATGTGACGACCTGAATGCTGCATTTTGGTGATCTTTTTTTATATGAACTTTAGCTATGCTCTAATTGCAATTGCAAAAATCAGATGATTAATTTGCTACAAAAGGGGAAACAAGTTAAATTAACACAATTTTGATACAGTGGGTTCACCATAAAAGCGATGCAGCACATGGAAGTAAAATAGTGCAAACAATGTATCTGTTGTGTTGGAAGGAAAACACAGGGTATTATACTATTAGAAACACAGGATGGCAACTTTTCGCATCAGTGACTTTTAGAAAAAAGCACATGCTATCGATTCTTTACTTCATTTTGACAATAATTTAATGTAATAGTTGTCTAAATGGGTGCATTTGATGTTTTGTCCATTCATTCAGCCTTTGTACAAAAACAATGGCCACAGCAGTTCTCTAGAGTCAATGAAAAGAAACTCTGTCAGCTAATCTTTTTTAAGAGAATGTTTTCCAGTAGATGAAAATAAACCATTCCTTTCAATCAATAGTCTTCCACCCAGGCAAGGTTGAAGGTTAGAGGTCAAACCTTTATGAATCCTGTGACTGGATAATCAAGGGCAATAGCCTTAATTAATCGATTGAGTGTTCAGGAGGAGGAGTGGTTTATAACATTTAATGTGTTGGTTTCCATAACCATGAAGGATTCCATTATTTATGTAAAAATGTCCATTATGTCTCATTGGGAAGACAAAATAGGCGTTTTTTTTTTAATGCCATTGACATTTAATCAAGCAGAACTTCATTAATCCCCATAATTAATTGAGCAGGCTTTGCTATGTTCCTTTTGCTACCTTTACTTTCTGGTCGGACGGGCATGTTTCACCATTATTGTTGTCCCATCCCTCCAAGGGTTGTGAGTTAATCTGCATGACCCAGCACCTGTCACATACTAATAAACACAGAACTAATTGACTTTGTTGCCCCACTTATAAGCATCCACACCAGTCAAAGCCACCTTAGAGATTTTTGTGCTTACAGCAGGACTACCAGGTCTTGTCTTGTCAACAAAGAAAGACAGACTTTTTAATAGATTGGTATTATTGGTCATTATAATAGACAGTAATGGTAAAATTAGTTTATATACTGACGTTTTTATTAGGACAAGTGAAAAGGAACACTTAGCGAGAAGGTTCAGATGTTGGTTCCCATAATTTAGATATGCAAATGGATTAATAGATGCTGTTTTTAGGTTCTGTATTTTATAACTATTTAGTTATGTTTTTTATTGTGTCATGCACAGGCAAGTGCCAAGCCCACTGGGGCTCATAAGACATCAAATATATTGTTCTAGTGTTGGAAAATGTGTCAGACATAAACATACTTCCTAACATACAAATTTGTAGTACAGTGAAAGACCAAGCTCAACAAAATAACACCTACAGCAGAATAAAAGTTGTTTTTTTGTGTAAGCGTTGCTCAAACAAATGCTTCAAAAATGAAGGATATATCAACCTTGTCACTTTTCTGGGTTTATCACCCTTTTATGCAAATCAGTACATTTCCTGTTAGTGGCAGTATATGTTCAGTGAATAATTAATCTTATTTAATTTATAATAAATAATAATTTTAATGTACAAGGAAGTTAACACACAGCAATGACAGCCTTTTCCACTTTCTCTTGCAACTGCTCAGATTCAACATTTGACCTTGCAGTTTCAGCCAGTACAGTTTGGGTGTCGAAGGACTATAGTCTGTGCTTGTTTTTAACATTAAGCTTGCTCTCTTGATGAGTGGCAATTAAATTTGGTTTAATGGCTGTATAGTCATGTATCAAAGCAAGGCATATAAGCATAAAAAGCTCACTAACTCAGAATTTAAGAAGTTGTTGCATGGTTGCACAACAAAATCATTACAGAACAATAAACTACAAAGTAAAACAAAATATTACAAACTTGTTTTCAGCCATCTATCCATCCATCCATTTCTTCTGCTTATCCAATTCAGGGCTATTTGGGGGCTGGAGCCCATCCTTGCTGTCATAGGGCGAAAGGCAGAGTACACTCATTCTATTTCAGGATTACGACAGAGAGACAGACAGACAATTATTCATGTTCACATTCACACCTACGCCCAATTTAGAATTACCAGTTAACCTAACAAACATGTTTTTGGACTGTGAGGGGAACACACTGTACCCGCAGAGAACCCACACAGGGACAGGGAAAACGTGCAGACTACACACAGAAGGGCCCTAGCCAGCCATTGGGTTCAAACCCTGGACCTTCTTGCTGTGAGGCGCTTGCTTGTGCTGTCTGCATACATATTTTAAAATAATGAAAAACACAAAATCTTTGAGTGCCCTGTTGATTCTTTTTGAAGTATTGAGTACAATCAAATAAAATATCACAAGCAGTACGAATGGTAGTGTCCTTTATAAAGAGGGCTACATAACCTGGCAACACAGATTTTAAAAAATGGCTTATGTGTCCTGCTTATCTCACAAATCTGCATTGAGAGAATATGTCAGTTATGTACAGAGTTACCACATGCCATGCTATGCTCTGCTATTGACTGTTCTCTCTCGTGCTCTGTTGTTGTCTCTTGCCTTTACACACTTAAGTACACACATGCACGCGCATATGCACAGTGGCTGTTCAAAGTTTTTCCAGGGTATTTCTCGGTTAATTAACAGATTAGTGGTGTGGGGCAGCTCTGAAGTTCAGGGGTCAAGATTAAACCCTCTAACTCAGAGGATAATCAGTGGCAGGTGGGTCCACACTTCTCCTGTTTCCCCTTACAAACTCCTCCCATATTGACTTGTGGTAAAATAAGCCTCTCCCCTCCATAGGCTACCATTGCGCTCCACTCTAACAACTATTAATGCGCCTGACAGAGAGAGAGGGGGGAATGGAATAGTTTTTGAAGGAGAAGGAGAAGAGGCCTGCACTGGATAGGTGCTGGAAATGTGCCATCCTTTCATACTCACTGCTAGGACCCATATTTACAAAACTGACCAGTGGGAATCTCTGGACACAGTTTCACTGAATAGAACACAAAGTACACGACCTTAGGCCTGGGGCTAATGCTATGAAATAGGAATACAATGAGAGAGAAGTGTAAAGAGAATGAAGGCTTTGGTCGCTTTCTCTTTTTTTTCTACCCTGTTTCCATTCACTCCTCCCATATTCCATTCCAGGTTCTGCTTGGTGGAGAAGTCCATTGTGAGGCTGTGAATGGGAGACTTTGGGAGTGTCTCTCCTTCTGTTAATTAGGACTGGCCAGCGTTTCCGCTCCCCTGTGTGCCCCTCCATTATTTTTTCTTTGCATTCTTTTGCAGAAGTTAACCCCATTCCCTCAGTCTCACTTCAAAGACCTGTGGCAAAAATGAAATCCAGAAAATAGAGAACATGTAAGATTAAATTTGAAAGTGTTCAAAAACAGTTTCATTTCAAAGAAAGTATATTTATTGCAAACAATATCAAAAAATAGCAAACTGAGAATAATAAGTGCATTTTGCCGTTAAATATACAGAAAATGAACACTTTCAATACTCGAGTATGCCTTCAAACATGAATAAATAACCACAGAATTCAGCAAGCTTTACAAATATGCATTATTAACATAAGTTGATACACAACCACTTATTGAAATTAACAACCTAAAATATACCTCCCCTATGTCCATGGTGAACATCAGCTAGCAAAGAAGTCCTGGGGTACATTCTACCGCTGCCCAGCAGGCATCCATTTGCTGGAGAAAAAAATCACTTTGCCTCATTAGCTACACACACTCTTAGTTTGTCACAATGCCTTTGCTTGAGTCCTGCTAACAGAGGCCCCCCTCTTTTCTTTCTCTAGGTGGAGACTTC
>VUQH01037308.1:5770-21503 GCA_015106775.1 Etroplus canarensis | reverse complement strand
CCCATCCGGTTTGCGTTTATTTAGACCACCATTTTGTTTTCAACAGGACAATGACCCCAAACACACCTCCAGGCTGTGTAAGGGCTATTTGACCAAGAAGAAGAGTGATGAAGTGCTGCGCCAGATGACCTGGCCTCCACAGTCACCTGACCTAAACCCAATCGAGATGGTCTGCGATGAGATGGACCAGAGAGTGAAGGCAAAAGGGTCAACAAGTGTTCAGCATCTCTGGGAACTCCTTCAAGACTGTTGGAAAACCATTTCAGGTGACTACCTCATGAACCTCATCGAGAGAATGCCAAGAGTGTGCAAAGCAGTAATCAAAGCAAAGGGTGGCTATGTTGAAGAATCTAAAATATAAAATATGTTTTGAGTTATTTCACACTTTTCTCTTCACTACATAATTCCATATGTGTTCATTCATAGCTTTGATGGCTTCAATGAGAATCTACAATGTAAATAGTCATGAACATAAAGAAAAACCATGAAATGAGAAGGCGTGTCCAAATTTTTGACTGGTAGTGTGCACACACACACGTATATATTTCTTTGCAACTTGGACTTCAGTTTATATCCCCACTTTTGATCTTTAATTAACATGAACAGCCACATTTCAAACAGAACACAGAAATCCCTGTAACAGCAAGCGAACGCCAGTGAGCAACAGCTCTCTTGCAGTGTTTCAGGGCAGAACTAAAGCCAAAAATCTCCATCTGTGGTCAAAAACAAAGCCTATTTTTTACATTTTCTGAGCTTATAAAATGTATACTGCTTGAACTAAAAAAAATGAGAACATTTAAACACTGTCTTTCTTCCTCTCACTGAGATAAGAACTGACTGATTGATTGATGGAGAGCAGAGCCGACCTCTGCTTACGGCTCTCAAGAACATGAGGAAAGAACAAAGCAGTTACAGCAAAGTTCAGACATGTTTCACAGGCACTCGCTGCAGTATACTAAATTTACAGTTCGGTTGATAAGTTTTGGTAATCATATTTTTTTTTTTTGTAATTTTGCCTTGTGCGCCACTACAGTGGATTTTAAATAAGACAGTCAAAATATGATCAAAGGGTAGATTTTCAGCTTTAATTCAAGAGGTTTGACAAAACAATTGCATTAACTGTTAAAAAATAATTCTATACAGCATTCCCCATTTTCAGAGGCTCAAAAGTAATGGGACAAACTAACATATTTATAAAAATAAAGCTTGTTTCAATACTTGGATGAAAATCCTTTGCACTCAATGACTGCCTGAAGTCTAGAACCAATAGACATTACCAAATGCTGTGTTTCCTCCCTTGAGATGCTCTGCCAGGCCTTTACTCCAGCCACCTCCGGTTGCTGCCTGTTTGTGGGTCTCTCTGCCTTCAGTTTTATTTTCAGTAACTGAAAAGATGCTCTCTTGGGGTGAGATCAGGTGACTGACTGACCACTGAAGAATGTCTTTTTTCTTTGCCTTGAGAAATTCTTGAGTTGCTTTTGCAGTATGCTTTGGATTATTATCCATTTACAGTCTGAAGCACCATTCAGTTGTTTGTTGCAGCACTTGGCTGAACTTCAGCAGAGTATATCCCTGTAGACTTAAAAATTCACCCCGCTACTTCTATCAGCAGTCACATCATCAATAAACATGGGTGATTCAGTTTCATTGGCAGTCATACATGCCCATGCCATAACATCTCCTCCATCATGTTCAACAGATGATGTTGTATGCTTCAGATCATGAGCTTTCCTTTCCTTCTTCATACTTCTTTCTTCTCATTATTCTGGAACAGTTTAATCTTGATTTCATCTGTCCAAAGAATTATTTTCAAGAACTGGACAGGCTCTTGTAGATGTTTTCTGGCAAAGTCTAATCTGGCCCTTCTGTTCTTAAGTGTAACCAGTGGTTGGCACCTTGCTAACTCCCTGCAATTACATTTATTAAGGTGTCTCTTGATTGTACATTCAGACAATGACACACTGATCTGCTTAAATGTATTTTTTATTTGGTTCCAGTTCAACTCCAGATCTTTTATCTGAACATAGGATCAATGTATAAAAATGGCCATAATTCCTAAACAGTTCATGCAATTGTTACGTTAACACCATTAATTTAAACCCACAAGTCTACACTTCAATCACATTTTGACTGCTTTAAAATCCACTGTGGTGTACAAAAAAAAGGTTTCACTGTCCCAAAATTCTTTGCAACTAACTTTTTTTTTAAATAATGATCTTAAAACTACCAGAAAAGGCAGAATTAGATTTTTTACTGTCATAACATTCTGAGCAGGTATTTAGGAGTCTCCAAGGCCCAGCACAAACATGAATCAGGAGCATGGCTGGAGCTCAGGCTGCAGTTACAAAGTCTTTACGAGAATGTGTGCTACTTCTTTATCAAGGTTCAGGCTTTTATTGTCAAGATACTTTTTAAGGACTTACGAAAATTCTTCCAAGTACTGCAGTTTAAGCTGGACTTGCATCATTTTCAGTTTGCAAGTGAAACATTTAACAGTATAACCAAAAAAAGGAACTATCGGACACATGAAGTGCTCTTTACTTATCAAATGGAACAAATTACTTTTACCATCTGGAAACATCACTTGTCCCTGTGTCCATAACCCCCACTTTTACCTTTCTTTCATTGCTTCCTTGCATCAGGATGCTCATCTCTCAGATTCCTTGGGAGCTGCAGTCTGGCACATAGTCATTATACAGTCTCTTTGTTTACTGATTAATTAATGGCCAAAATTATTAGGCAAAAAAAGATGAACAACCAAAACACACATGAACATACCAATCTTTCAGAATATAAAATTTGCATATCATTGCTGAAAATCAACTGCCAGTCTCATCTAACTGCAAAATGTATGCTCTAAGCCAGTGGTTCTCAACCTTTTTACAGTGATTTACCCCCTGTGAAATATTTTTTCAGCAAAGTACCCCCTTACCAGAGAAAAGCGTTTCTGGTTGAAAAAAAGATGTAAAACACAGCACTGTAGCATCAGTGTCTGATTTACTAAACTTTATAACTGTGCAAAACATTGCTCATCTATAGTGGTCTGTTTTGAACTATTTGGTGATAAAAATATATAATAATAACTAAAAAATTGTTAAAAAAAGAAATATTAAATTTGTGAATAGAGATTTGTGCACATTAAAGTAATTATCAACCTAAAGTGTCCATTTTGGGGATTACAATAAAGATCTTTTCTCAAACTGAATTTGTGAACTTAATTATAAACATTTCTTCACAAAGAATCATAAACATAATCAAGCATCGAAAATGTTCGCAAAATAGAAATCTTAATACATTTATTAGGAGGATACTGTCCAAGTTAAGGACAATATTGGACAATCCTTCACACCCTCTCCATGATGTGCTGGACAGGCACAGGAGCATGTTCAGCAGCAGATTCATTCCACCACAATGCTCCACAGAACGCTGCAGGAAATCATTCCAACCTGTGGACATCAAATTTTACAACTCCTACCTGTGACTCCTTAACTAGTTTCATATTACATATTGTATATACTGTTTAACTTTGGAATTATTTATGTCACATACTACAATTTAGACAGACTCACTCTCATGTACTCCCTGGATAACCACTGCTCTAAATTAGGGGTCCCCAACCACCGGGCAAGTAAAAGGACAAGGAAACTTAAGGTCCTTTTTGTTTCTCAATCTCTGAGGGTTTCTGCCTTCCTGAGTTATGGAGCCTTGAAAGGTGTAGGTGTGCTGAACTGATTAACAAAAGAAAGGGAGAAATCATTGCTAACATTGTTTGACAAGAACAAAACATTGTTTTGTATGTTTTTCCTTGAATGAGAATAAAGCTTTTTGTGCAACAGAGTTCTTTGTTAAACTTCCTATCCATTCTGAGCATGGAATGTGTTTCTGCTGTTGCGGTCTGTGAGTCTGTGTGTGAAGTGTGTCCATGCCTGTGTACACAATACATGACCACGGGCTCTTTTTTCAATCTCCTTCTGAAATTCACATAGCGGAGCCTCAGTGGACACAGCTTTTTCCCTGGCTTTCATCCCATTGTATTCAAGGAGAAGGGGCTTGTTGCACATCCTCGACCAGCTGCGTGGCTCCAAAGTGTTTGATAGGATGAAAACTGAAAAGAAAAGTTGGTGGGGGGGTTGTGACAGTGTATTACTCACTGGTGGAGTGAATCAGTGTTGGCCCATAGTGCAGGATGAGCAGTTTGGGTGAGAGCATGGTGCCAAATCCAAACTAAAACAAACAGTAAAACAAAAACAAATACAGTCCCTATTCATTATTCAGTCCCTATTTTTCCCCCTTTACCCTTTTCATTTTCCCATCTCACTCCTTGTCAGATGTACTGGGTATGTGTTATCCCTGTCCTCAACCCTGTTTGTTAGGCACATTTTACCCAAAACATCCTCTACAGTGTTGTGTCAAAGTGATGTGCTGGCTACCATATAAAGAGTTTAGTTTGGAAAGAAAAAAAAATTGGACAAAGTTCAGATTCCTGGTTAAAGAGGAGGTCAAGGTTCATAATTTCATTCAGGTTCTTCCTCTTTTTCTCCTGAAGTCTCTGATTGTGGAAGGATTTCCTCTTCTTGTATAGCTTGCACCTCTTCCCTTTCATTAAGGCCATCAGTGGACTCCTCCTCTTTGCTTGCTTGCTCCTCCTCTTCCTCATGAATGGCGGTTATTGGATCAGTGGGATTACCAATGCAGTTTGGATTCTCTTCCTGAGCCTCTTCCAGTGCTTCTGCAGCAATCACTCTTTTCCACATTTCATGGTTTTCCAAAAGATGCTGTGTGATCTGGCAAAACACTTTCCTCCTGCTCACCTTTTTGGCTTCTTGCCGCTCTGTGAGACATAAACCCAACAGTTAGGGAAGCTCCTGGGAATGCACCTCTCCTAAAGGAATAGCTGTTTTTGGAAATATGCTCATTTGCTTTCTTGCCAAGAGTTACATGAAATGATACAAAGTAATTTTATACACTGTTTATTAGAAAGGCAAGAAGCTGGAAAACAGTGAGTACGGCTCTGTTAGGCAAATGAAAGCCTGTGCAAAGAACCTTTGATGCTAAAAAAAGGTATAGCCTATAATGTGTGCATAATCCTAAAGCTAAGAAAACGTCTTATTCTTTTGAGAGATTATAAGCAGATCTTTAAAAAAATACACTGTTAATCATGGGTAAAATGATCATTATTACAGAGGAATAAGTGACGTATATAAAACACTGACTTTAGTTACAAAAATTGTAGAGGTGAAAGTTTTATGCCTTTATAGCTTCATTGTGATCTGTAGTGATCAGTAAGTTGAACACAACAGTAATTAATGACAAAAAAATTCTGTGCTTAAAAAACAAACATTTCAATTTCAGTTTATCTGTGGCACATTGAGTGGAATGTTACGTTCCTATGGGTCATTTAAGCCATTACTAAAAAATGACCAGTATGGCCATTCAGAGTGTAGTACTCATTGTTGCAAGAAAGCAAATGAGTGTATTTACAACTTGCTACCCATGGTTGCTGTGCAACCATTAAAGGTATGTCCCTGAAAAGACCCAATTTCTTCATGAATGCTGACCTGACACAATCGCACTTGACGTGATATGAGGCTAGATGTCATGTCTGGTTTGGGTTTTTTCTTTTTTCTTTTAATGCAGTTTGGATGATTAAGAACCAACAAATACAGCAGTGAAATTCATTCTGGAACATCACCAAAATTTTGTGACAATGGCAGCAGATATGAAAACGTGCCGCCATGAAAGTATATGATCCCATGATCAATTTTGGTTTCTTTTTCATGCAGATCAGATGAATAGTCACAGAGATATAGCTAAAAATGTAAAAATGTTGATAGATAACAGATAATCTTATGGCAAATATGTATTTTCAAAATGGCTGAAAAGTTCATCGCTTCCAGATCTCATCGAGGTCTATCATTGTGCCAAAATTCTAAATTCTACATCAAATACTTTTTGTGCTATCACAATGACACTTTTAGGATCTGCAACAGTGGTGCTGATGATTCCCTCATATCAATGCTTTTTGGGGATATATAAAGGGAAATTATCTATTAAATGGGTCATTCACTAAGTATGTTATATGTATAATAAGAATACTATTACTATTGCTACAATCTCTGTTGACATTAATTTTAAATATATCACAACTGTAAAAATTGGCTGCCTTGGATGTCAATAAATGAAGTTAAATCATAACCTATTAAAATATCACAGAAAGTTTAAACTACAAATTCTGAAATATTTTACTTAGCAGTCTGACAGTCTGGCCCATGTCTACCCAACAACAGGCATCTTTTTTGTCTAAGCGATTACTCGCAAATGCTACACAATAATATAAATGACATATTTCCTATAACATGAATAATAAAAAGACTGGCATACGGGAGGTTTCAGAACATGTCGAGTCATCCTCGTCTGCCATCTCCTCCTCCTCCGTATCTTGTCCTTCCCGCTCTTCCTCAGATTCCTCAACCCAGCGTCCTGGCATAAGAGCAGCAGTGTCGTAGGAGGAGCAAAGTGGTCCCACTATGTGAGTAATGAATGATTCTTGTAGTTGAGCCAGCTGCGGAGCAGACCTATCCATGAATGGGCTGATGGGAAGGCCCAAGCTTACTTCTTCATCACCCTAGTAGGGTACAAACATAAATATGTGAGAGTCTCAGGAATTATTAAACATACATGATGAGATGGTAACATTCAGAAAAAGAGATAACACTCAATTTGGAGAAACGGTTTTTGCCTAAAATGTATCCTGCACTTTCTTCTTAAAATTAGGAGAGAAGAAATTATTTTTTTAGGAATCTGCTTCTGTTAAAGTCACTATCAACAGCCAAATTCTCATATAATCAATTTTTACACAATTTTATGAGCAACAAAGCCTGTCAAAGAAAATAAAGTACAGTTCACAGGATAAATAATTTTCTATATTAGATTTATCAAAATATGAGTTTACTTTTATTTAAACACTAGACACAAAATTGAACATTATATCACTCAATGGTAAACTAAGCTATGCATCTAGTCTTCTCAGTTGGCAGGCACAGAAAGTCCCAGATATGCTGCCTCTGGGTACAGTCTCCTGAAAGTAGGTCAAGAAGACTACAAATAGAAAAACATCAATTCAAGCTATAGAAGATCTGAAACTATCAGTCATCCAAATGAGAATGTCTGCAGAAATTTATCAGAGTAATGATGACTGTAATCTTTATATTTGCAACAACGAGGTCACCACTAGTAAATACAGATATAATTACTCTCTCTAATTATTTTAGAAATGCATGTATAGGCTGGTAGCATGACTCTGTACAATATATCTGATAAATTGTAATTATATCTGTTTGAGGATTCATCTATATAACAGTCATGTGCCGTAAATGGAGGCCACATGAAAACAAGCCAAAGTGGAGCTGTATCTACAGTAACCTTCATATATCTGTTGATGCTGTGGTTTATGTTGCAATACTCAGAACCACACAGCTTGTGTTGTATTTTAATATATTGTGACAGTCCTGTATTGTGCTTTTATGTTTGTTATATGATGTTGGGGCTTTGAAAGCTATTCACCAGGAGGCCAGAGGGCCATGAGCTCCAATTGCTATGGCAACCAGAAACCTGGATGGCGTCAGTGCACAGCGCTAGTGATTGGGTGTGAGGGGTCTGTGTGTATGTATTTATAGACACAGCACAATGATAGAGAGAAACTTTGTTATAGCTGAACATTTCTAATGTTTAGAATATTAAAGTGGTGCATTGCAGAGCATGCAGAGCCAAATATGCATATGTATATGTGTGCTTGTTTATATCTCTCCTGACTCTGATGCCACAGAGAGCCTACTTCCATCTGTGATCTTCCTCTGTGTAGTTGTGAATGAGTGCTGTCAAGGATGGCACATTTAGGTCATTCGTCTCCCCTCTGTGAAAGCAAAGTATATACCGACCCCTCGCCCCATCTCTCACCGCCACCCCCTGGGATGTTGTCGCTCAAAGGACATACATAATCCTCAAAGTTTTTAAGATTACTGAGCCAAAGCTTTGAGAGGAACACCAGAATGCTAAGCAGCAGTCAAGAGAGGGAAGTCACTTTCCTCAGGAATCAGCAAAGTACAGATTAGAAGTTTCTAGCTGCTGAACACTGTACTTTCAATGCATGTTCCCTTCATTAAATAGATATCTTGCAGGCTAATACTAAGTTTGGCGATTGCCAAACAACCTTGTAATAACAAGCATCAGTCACAGCCTGCATGGCTGTGAACAAATATAAAGACTTGACTTGAGATTAATTTATACTGTGAGCGGTGCTGAGAAAAAATCTATACAAGCTTAAAAGTTTTGAATTAGTGCTATTCTGCTTACAAAATAATTTTCAGAAAATGAAAAAAATCCTCTCTGGCTCATCAGACGGTATCTTTATGGACTTAAAGTAGGATTTGTTGCCAGGCATCTGTCTACAGTGACCCGCAGAACATTCATGAGTTAGTAGTTAAGTGTTTTGAATATTCTATTATGGTCAGCGGGAACATGCATTTAAACAAATAAAACCTTACAGAAAGGTCCTTGGGGCAAGAAATTAAATTCTTTTCATACATAATGCTTTACTGGGGGGAATCTGGTCATTTCTTCCTTTTTGTGGTGTTTCTTTCTGACTTTCTACCACATTTAAGTTCACTTGTCTAACCAGTCACCTTGATATATGGTATGTATATATATATATATATATATATGGTTCCCTTTATTCCATTTAATCCCATTTATTTTTGCAGACAAGAGACTTTTCTCATTTCTCTATTTTGTGTCTTCATGGCTCTTCTGTCCTCCTGCCTGTGATCTGGATAGTAGTCTCAGTGCTGCACGTTGAGGGATGTTTCAGTTCCTTAAATGCACCTGGAGAAAGGAGACTTGCCAGACGAGCTACAATCGAGGATCCACAAGTGTGTCCTTTGCAGAAGTGATTTTATGTGTGACGCATGAAAGAGTCTTGCTACACTGCTAGACACATAAACCATGGAGGACTCTACAAATAAGTATTCACTCATGTTCAAAGGCTATTTTAGGTACTGTTCAGTTAACCATTTGGGTGTGTGTTTGATAGATATGATATCTTGTTGCACTGCAGCAAGTTGTCAATTTATTTAAAAGAAGCCTTGGATGTCAAGAGAAGTTGTTGAGAACACTGCTATGCTCAAATGACATCTGAAATAATAAAACACTGTAAAGGATGATCCATAACAAAGCTTTTTATGATGCAGCTATGCCAAATGTTATTATTAATAGACATCACTTTGAAATAAGGCTCCGAAGTAAGGATGTTAAATGTCTGTTGCTTCAACTCCTCTCTCCTAGTGTCTCTTCCTCATCTCCTCTATTTACATTTCTGGTGGGAGAGCCAAGGATGTTAGGAGAGGATTCAAGGAAAGGAATCAAGTATCTACAAACTGAGAAGTAAGAGGGTGGGAAGGTTTTCAGCCACTCTTAGTGTTTAGCATGTTTTCTGTCTTTTGTTTTCCTTGTGTTTCTTTATAAGATTTCTTCTGTATGACCTCTAGCCTCTTTTTGGATTTTCTGTCTGTCTTCCTGTGAGGATTGTCACATGTGTTTTTATTGATTACCCTGCCTCTTATTTTGACTGATACAGCTGTACAAAAACCAGACAAATTTAGAACATGTTTGGCTAATTCAAGATGTTTGTATGAGCAAGATTCTTTTGGATAACAGTGATATCATAGCAATTATTGTATTTGCACAGAAAATTAGCGTGACCTACAATTAATAATTCTAAAAACCCCCGAAGTACAATAGTTTTGACATTTTGTAGTTTTCCATGTGACTCATATATCAAAGTGATACTGAGGTATTTGTCATACACAAATGATGTCAGTAATATACTACAGAACCACAACATCAGTAACGTAGTAGCTCACGATCCATCACAATTCACAGATTGTAATTTGTGAAGTAAAGAAAGTGATAAGTTTTCTTATCATTAGTTAGCTGTATTGCACAAACTAATGAGAGTTAAAATCAACTGAGACGTCAAGGAGACTCTCAAACAGTCATATCCAGGGCTACTCTAGTTCTTAAAAAAGCCTAATTACAGAGGGCAGAGAGATACATGCAAACAATCATTTATAAACACTGCAATCCAATTCTTGCAAAAATGTAAAAGTGCCTGTAAAAGAACGACTGTGACCCTTACTTTGACCGTGAAAACAATTTGGATTATGAGGTTATTTGTTTGCAAGTTCCACTAAACTCTTACCATTATTCACAGTTTGGGTAAAGACCTATTAGTGATCACTGTGTGCAATATCCACTAAAATCTGACCAATATTCTTGGAGAAGTAACATATTTTATGAACTATAGATGGAGGATGGAGGGATGGAGAACAGATGCTTTGCCATGGCATTAGCTCATTGGTCCTTTGGCAGGATAAGCTAAAAATTACCTTGTATTTCTCATCAATGATCTTATCATAGTTCTGCAACAGCCAGTCTTTACAAAACATACTACAAGTGCATAGTGTGCTTTGTAGCCTGCATTCTGAATGTTAGCCTGTAGACACAGCTCACTGTATTCAACTTGTGATCCGCTTGATGTGGCTGCGTGGGACACTGGCAGAGGCACTCCTGTGCATCATGGGACTTTCTGTCTTTCTATCCATCCATTTGCTTTCACTTATTTCAGTTCACAGGGTACACAGTGGACAGAAAAACCTTTACTATTTTTAATTTAGTAATAAATATTTAATAGATGCTTAATTAATAGATGCTTTGATTCGATACATTTTTAGTTTAAATTTACACATTGGTTTAGTCAGGTGCAAAATATGTGCTTCTGCGGCAAAATTTCATTGTTTCCTTTGTTCAGGTTTTATATAGACAAATACTTTTGTGTGTGTGTGTGTGTGTGTGTGTATACGATTTCCCCATGTTAGTTTGGAACACTTTAATCAACATACTTGTTCATAGAACTCATTGACGATCCCCTCTGTCCATTGTAGGTGCAGCTCCTTACACTTCAGTGGCCCGTTGACATCGGCCAGCTTTATGCACATCTGGCACACCAGCAATCGATCATTCTCATTGGTCCAATCAATACAAGACCCTCCTTCATCCCCAACCTAAGGTATAGAAAGATTTTTAAAAATAAACAAATAAATGGAGAATTTGTAGATTACTTGTGGAATGGTTCATAAAAAATACATATATTAAGGACAATATGAAAGAAAAGACTTTCTCTGTTCCTTCAGTAAGAGACTCAAGTGGAAAAGAAATGTAAAAAACTGTAGTAAATGTTTATGTCTTATATGTATTTTCAAAAGGGTTATTAAGACTTATTTCAATTATTTTAAACAGCACAATTAAGAATAGGGTACTTTCAGCTTTCCCCTTTTCCTATCGGGGTCACCAATCTGAATCTGAATATGTGCTTTTGACACAGATTTTACTTCTTTAAAAATACCAGATGCCGTTCCTGTGTTAACACTCCCATTTATCTGAGCTTGGGCCAGAGAGTACACAAGCCTGAAACTTCCAAACCTGGGCTTGTTTCTTCACCCATTTTCAAACCGGGTTACCAACAGGTTAGAAACAAGCTACCAACAATACTGTAATTACAGACTCACTTTTTCTACTTTTTATGTACACATTTGATTTACCTTTGCATTAAACTCTGCAAGGAAGTCAAAGTGCTTTTTGAGGTCAGTGGCCAGGATAGCTTCAATGACTAGGAAGCGGAAGCGCTTGAACTCCACATGTTCAAGGTTAACCAGGAAGTTATACTCAGGTCGAGACAAAAAGAGGTTCCAAGCTGAAGCTGCGTGATGGTTTTCCAGGACTGATCTATCATTGTATAGAAGAGCCTAAAGTGGAAGAAGAGAAAGTTAGATCTACACTGAGTACCCACATTCCCTAAAAACAACTTGAGGAGTTACTTTCTTACTCACTAAATCTAATTTAAAAATTCCATGTTATTGTTTAATATATGATTTAGTATTAAAAAAATAAAAATAACCCATGAATTAAATTGTGCTGATTCTTGGTGGCTTCTTTTTTTTTTTAATTCTGCAAGAGTAACTTTATTCACTTATGAGGAAATATTTGGGTTTTACCTGATATTAAAGTGAATAATGTGGTAAATTAATGAGAAAAATATCTGAATATTTAAAAATGTAGGAAGCTCACAGCTGACAGCGTTACCAGCTGTTCGTGCCGCTGTGGTCAGCTTTAGTGTTGTTTTGGCTGCTCCTGCTGCGGTCTGGAACCTGGCTGTGGTGGACTTACTCAGCATTTCTGGCAGAGAGTTGGCTTCTTCTTCTTACTTGCAATCTATGTGTATTACTTTGGTTGTAATTGTTAACAAACTAGAGGGTGATCTTAATCTGCTTCTGGTTGTAAGTTGGCATTTTCTGATTGTTTAAAGCTTTTTAGCAACAATAGCAACTTTTGAGCATAATGAATGTTTAAATTCACTCAATTTCTTTCTTGCAGTAATAACTGAGAATAAGAATAAGCAGCCTTAGTCATATTAATTCTACATTTGATAAACCCATCATAAAAACATTTAAGCCCAAAGCAAAGTTAATGTGACAGTTTGCTCTTTATCTTATCATAATTACATCTATACTGACATAAAGGTTTACACTGCTGCTACACACAGCAATGCCTTAAGCTCATGTTAATGAAATACAGGTAATCTGCTGCTTATCAACACTACAGAAGATTTCATAAACATAAACTTCATAAAAATGTCTTGTCATTCAATTTGTGAGCTTATAAAGCTTAAAATAGGAATTACTGTCACATAAATGATAATGCATATCAGTTAGTATTCAAGAATTAGGTCTAGATAATATTCAGCACATCAACTGGAAGTGCTTTGTTCAGAAATAGTCACAAAGCAGCTTGATTTGAACTATGTTTGGGGTAATTTTACTGATGGTCTTTCCTTATTTATTAGCTTGTGGAGAGTAAAAGGAATCCTAGCTTAGACTTCTTAGTAAGTAAATGAGCAGGCCTATCTATGAGTGCTGTCACTCCACCACTACAGCTCCTCCCCTGGGCCTTCAGGACCACTAAAGTACTCCTCATTGTGTATGTGTTGTTTTTTTTTCAGCTGTTTATTTATTCATCTTACCTGTGGCGCACTGGTAGCTACTAGAAAGGCATTGGTTCTTCCAGGGTGGTCATAGTCATGCATGGCAGCAGCTACATAAAGGGCCATGAGCTCCAGGCCAGGAATAAGACCAGCCAGAGAGCCATAGCCTTCCTCCAGCACAGAGTTCATCTTGGAAACCAGGAATCCCGTGGCACCAGGTGTAATGCCATTCTGTGAGTCTATGGCCGAAGAGACAACACAGGCACACTATGAGCAATCAAGACCTGATCCCTCCTGAAAAGTTGCCCATCAGACTACTAAATTTAGGTAGGGCTTGCTACCATTTTTACTAAGTTTTCAGTATCTCTCAGTGGCAAACCAATATCACTTCAAAGCTGGAGAGAAATAAAAATAAATGCAGTAATTTTTTTTTTAAAGAAGTAAAATAGTAGAGTATCAAGGTAAATTTGCTTTCACACTGTACTAGTGACACTGTTAAAAATATGTAAACAAGCATGGATACAGATCAAGAATAGACATGTAATTAAGTTGTACACACTAGCTATGGTTCAAGATTCAGGAGACTGACTAAATGCATGAACAAATTATTCAGCGTGGTGTATTGTTGAGGAAGCTACTAAAGCATGAATAACACTCTTCTTCTTCTTCTTCTTCTTTCGGCTGTTCCCGTTAGGGGTCGCCACAGCGGATCATCTGCCTCCATCTCATCCTATCCCTTGCATCCTCTTCCCTCACACCAACCCTCTGCATGTCCTCCTTCACTACATCCATCAATCTTCTCTGTGGTCTTCCTCTTCTCCTCCTGCCTGGCAGCTCCATCTTCAACATCCTTCGTCCAATACATCCACTATCCCTCCTCTGAACATGTCCAAACCATCTCAGCCTTGCCTCTCTCACTTTGTCTCCAAACTTCTCAACATGAGCTGTCCCTCTAATGTACTCATTCCTAATCCTGTCCATCCTGCTCACTCCCTGATAGAATCTAGCAGAATGGAAACTATTTTCTGCATAGAATATTAGGAATAGGAAATGATATAGAGATTTGATTATACTGTATGCACAAAAAAGGCCTCACCAGTGTGTACTCCATTCTCAGTCAGCAGGATGGGCAGCCCTGGCACAGGCTGAGTGGTGAGGTACCAGACAGCATGCAGCACGTCTGTGGCATGGATCCGGTTGTGATCTGAGGAGAGTAAAATGAAATGCTTGTTCACACTAGTGTGGGTGGTAAGAGCATAGAGGGGAAATCCCAGCAGTTATAATAATAGTAATATCACCTCATTGTGCTTCAATTCAAAATATGAAATCTAGTTGAAATATAATGGACAATATAATGCATGCAGTTATTGAAGTACACAGTTTATACATTACTAATGCACATTTGAAAGTATATGGTTGATAGCAGCCACTTGTTATTATCTGAAAACTGAGACAATGTAAAACTTGACAAGTGATTAAAAATGACTTCTGGTTTTCACAGGAAAAAGACGTTATGTTCTATGGAAGACATGGAAATGGACCTGAAAATCCACACTCACTGACAAGCTCCTAAAAATATTTGTGCAGATTAAGTACAGGAAATGCCTAAAACTTGGCCAGTATGTCTCTGCCTTAAAACTGACCCTGTATGACCTTCACCGTTGACCCTACAATCTCGTAAATGCTATCAGATCTTCTATCCATCGTAGGCATTAACCACACAAAATCTGGAAAAGATCCAGCCAACCAGTCAGCTCATGTAGAGGTAAATTTTATAACAGACAGATGGAGGGATCACCACGATGTTATCAGGTCTTCTACCCATCATAGATATAAACCACACAGAGTTTGGTAAAGATCCAGCAAAAAAGTCAGCTCCTGTAGTGCTAACAAGATTTGTAATGGCTGGATGGGCAGACAACCATAAAATGTAATGCTTCTGCCACACAGGCATAAAAACACATTTTCTGAGCAGTAAACCCTTCTTACACCAGGTCACACTGTCATTTACATTCTTTAAAGAAATAGAAATTCAGGTGCTATCAAACATTTTGAGAGTTCATCAGCTAGTTCAGACAACTGCTGAAAATGTGGGCTTCCAATTAACAACCATACACTGATCAGGCATAACATTATGACCAATAAATTGCAGCACCTCTTTTTAAGTATAAAGAATAAAATATAAAGAAACGAAGGCTGGTTGAAGACACTTTCTTCATCATAGCACCTGTTAGTAGGTGGGATATATTAGGCAACAAGTGAACAGTTTATATTCAAAGTTGATGTGTTAGAAGCAGGAAAAATGGGCAAGCGCAAGGATTTGAGTTTGATAGATTGTGATGATTGTGACCAAATTGTGATAACTGGACGAATGGATCAGAGCATATCCAAAACTACAGCTCTTGTGGGGTGTTCCCAGTCTGCTGTGGTCATTATCTATCAAAAGTGATGCAAGGAAGGAACAGTGGTGAACTGGTGACAGGGTTATGGGCGGCCAAGGCTCACTGATGCATGTGGGGAAGCAGGGGACCAACACGATATTAGGCAGGTGGTCATAATGCTACGCCTGATCGGTGTATTCTGCTTATGGTCAATGTCACAAATGTGTCAGATAAATACTGATGCCCTTAAAGTAACCTT
>VUQH01037307.1:6178-22189 GCA_015106775.1 Etroplus canarensis | reverse complement strand
GTTGTGGCTGGAGAACAAATCCCATGTAGTTGTAGAAAAACAGTCCTGCAGCTGGGAGAGGGCTCCTTCAGGCCAGGTTTTTATTTTCTTTGACTGGGGCGTTGATTTCCTCAACAGGGGGATGTAGGTGGGGGTGAGGGACATGCAGAGGTGGTCAGATCCAGCCAGGTGGGGGAGGGGTGTGACTCTGTAAGCATGCTTGATATTGGAATAAACATGGTCCAGAGTGTTATCCCCTCTAGTAGCAAAATCCACAAACTGAATAAATTTGGGAAGCACAGTCTTAAGGCACGCTTTGTTGAAGTCGCCGGCAACAATAAAGACCCCATCGGGGTGGGCGAGCTGCTGTTTGTTTATGGTATTGAGCAGGAGGCTGAGAGCCGTGCTAACGTTAGCATCCGGTGGGATGTAAACAGCCATCACAATAACTACTGTAAACTCCCTCGGGAGATAAAAAGGTCTGCACGAGACTGCCAGGACCTCTAAGTCAGGAGAACAGTATGTGTCAATGATCCTGCTGTCACTACACCACTCATTGTGTACGTAAATACAGAGCCCCCCTCCTCTGCTCTTACCTGAGTCACTGTTCCTATCATACCGGTGTAGCGTGCGGCCTGCTAGCTCGACTGCAGCATCGGGGATCAGTGAGTGAAGCCACGACTGCTGCAGTTCCGTACAAAGCTCGTCGTGGCCATCTGTAGCTCCAGTTCGTCCATCTTGTGGGTGATGGATCTGACGTTCGCGAGGAAAAGGCTCGGTAATGCTGATCGGTGTGGTTGTTTACGTAGCCTAGCATCTGAGCCCGACCGGCATCCACGCTTCTGTTTGCTGACAGTAAGAACATCTAAAGTTTTTTAATGGCTCCTAAAGTCTTCGACCATCAGTAATGAATACAGATTCTTAGATGCAACTTTATTTCTTTTTACCTGGTGGTTGCAGACAATTTTTGAAAAATGTTATTGTTCCATAAGCAATAATATATAATCTGAAAACAAGGCATCTATTTTAGCTTGTGGATTTTAGTTTTTGACTGTATTTGAATTTCTTTTTTTAGATTTATTCTTTACTCTGATACTGTTAAACACCACTGGTGCTACAGCTAAAAGGATAAAAACTAAAACTGTCTTGTTCATGGCTAAATGTTAATTTAATCAAATAACAATTATAATCTGTCAAATTCTCCCAGGTCTCAATGCTAGAGCTGTGATAGTGGGAAATCTATGAACTTACGCAGCCAGGATTTGTCCCAACCTTCCTTCTTGGCATTAAACAGGCTAAACTTTAATAATATAGTAGTTTTTTTTCCAGTCTTATTGGTCAAAACACTAAAGCACACTTAAATTCATACAGCACTTTTAATAATACAGTACTTCCCCTGTTACAGAAATTCAGTGTTTTTGAGTAGATAATAAAACTTCACAAATAGTTCATAATAATTTTGGAGTACCTCAAGGGACCTCTATTGTTCAGGGTGTATATTAATGATCTATCTGACATTTGCCTACCTACTGTAACTCTCCTGATGTACACCGATGATACAGTTATATATCTGCATGCTAAAACTAAGAAGCAGGCTGCAGAAGAACTGTCAGGTGTAAACGTGAATATAACTGGTTAAGAAATTCATGTTTACACCCAATTGTCAGTAAAACTGTGTATGTTTTTTAAAGTGTGCAAACACAGAGCCAGATCCAGATGTAATGGTTGGTTATGGAAGACTGTCAGTTGTTGATAAATAGAAATATCTAGGTATAATAATAGAGTCACAACTTAGATTTAAAGCACGAGTCGAAAATGTTATGAATAGAGTTAAATTTGGTTTGACAAATTTTAGACATATTAAGAACAATTTGACTTAGGAGGCGACATGTTCAGAGGAGGGATAGTGGATATATTGGACAAAAGATGTTGAAGATGGAGCTGCCAGGCAGGAGGAGAAGAGGAAGACCACAGAGAAGATTCATGGATGTAATGAAGGAGGACATGCAGAGGGTTGGTGTGAGGGAAGAGGATACAAGGGATAGGGTGCGATGGAGGCAGATGATCCGCTGTGGCGACCCCTAACGGGAGCAGCCGAAAGAAGAAGAAGAAGAAGTGACCAGGATGGACAGGATTAGAAATGAGTCCATCAGAGGGACAGCTCACGCTGAGATGGTTTGGACATGTTCAGAGGAGGGATAGTGGATATATTGGACAAAGGATGTTGAAGATGGAGCTGCCAGGCAGGAGGAGAAGAGGAAGACCACAGAGAAGATTCATGGATGTAATGAAGGAGGACATGCAGAGGGTTGGTGTGAGGGAAGAGGATACAAGGGATAGGGTGCGATGGAGGCAGATGATCCGCTGTGGCGACCCCTAACGGGAGCAGCCGAAAGAAGAAGAAGAAGAAGAAGAAGAAGAAGGAGGCATTGAGGATGTACATCAGTGCCATGATTTTCTTTCATATGAACTACTGTTGTGGACACAGACAAATCGGACTACATTACAATCAATAGAAATATTCTATAAGCAGGCTTTGGAAACAGATAAATCGTCAAATTCATATCATCACTGTAAAATTTTAACTAAATAGTTTTTGGGGGGTTTTTACACTGGGAAAACATGATTAATTTTGCAGATTCTATTTGTGTAAACATTTTTTCATGGTCTGGCCTCCCTCCTCTTAATTAATTCATTAAACAAAATCAAAAGTCATCCATATCCACCAGAACATTTTCTACAGAGGACTGTAACATACCTTTCTGGAAAAGTGGTTTTGGGCTGTGAGTCTTTTCTTATCAAGCAGCAATTACCTGGAATACTATATCCACAGAATTAAGGAAGATAACCTTTCTTACCTCCTTCTCCAAATCAATAAAACAGTGGTTACTGGATAGTCAAATATTTTTTTTAATAATTTGAAGTAGTGTCAAATCTCTGTTTTCAGTAGTTGCCTATGTTTTGGTAATTGACTTAATGTATTTTTGCCTTTGCTTTTTAATATATGGTGTTTATCATGTTACATGGTTATATTTTAGCTTTACAATTCATTTAGTTTTGTCGCTTACCTATGCTTGAATGCTTTGCATCTTTGGTTTTCTGCTTTGCGTATTTACATGAAAAACTAATTTACAGTTTTCTCTTCCTTTGTAAACTCAGCAGCTTATCAGCTAATAACCACCTTTGTGTAACCCCTTAGACTGTTTGTGAGGGTAATTTAAGCCAGATTAAAGATACCCTGGGTATGTTGAATTTGCCTTGTAGCACAGGGCCCAGGCCTCAACTCCTCAAAGTCAACTCTGAAACCATAAGTGCATCGAGAGGCTTAAAGCTAAAAACAAACATTTTGCAAGTTGTTTCCTTTTTTTGTTTCCAATGCGCAGTCATCTTAGCTCTTACTTCTCAACATTCAGTTGACACTGATTCTGATAGCTTTGGACTGTTTTTAACTTTTAAGCAATTCAAAATGTAATTATTTAAACTAACACCAAATACCAAAATACAAAGTCCACATAACAACTGTACATAAACAAGGCAGCATCTTTTTCAATGGTACCTGAAAATATTGAGAAATATTGTGCGACTGCTTTTCTACATAAGAAACTCTTGATTCTGTGTCTTATCTTAATGAACTAATGGATGCTAACATTGCATTCTGTGATTATAGGGTGGCTTTGTTTTTCATGTTTTGCAATGGTGTGTTCATAATAACAACAATCTGAAAAAAGTCATTTCTTTCTCAGCATGAGGGGTTTTGATTTAATAAAAACAAAGTAAAAAATCTTGTAAGCATATAATTTGATGATACATCAGATGTGATCCTTAACGAAAGACACACTTCTACTGTTTTTTTACATTTTTTAGATTCTATTTTAGTTTGTGATTTTAATTACCCACTGAAATTACGAGTGAACACCCACCAGATGTTCGTGAGATGTGGGTGTAAATAACACTGCCTACCCAACTAGTGAGTTTGGCAGGTGGCCAAACATCATTTTAAGGTGGTGCATGTTAAGATGAAATAGCATAAGTAGCTGGTTAAAGCGCATGTGTGGACTGCCACTGTAGCCTGAAGGCAAAAACATACTGTAAGTTCCCCTGCTGGAAAGAGACAGATGTAAAATGGAGACTGATAGTGAAAAAGAAATGATAGAGGAATGGAAGAAAATAGCAAGTAAAAATGATGAATGATACTCGTCATTAAGTTTTCTCAGAGAAATAAGTTTCCCGTCTAATGCTTTGCAAAACAGGAGCATCTGCTGCATACAAATAGACAATAAGTAAAACAAAAGGTCTGTCTAAATTGATGAAAGGAGTGGACTGCATGTAGAATAAACTGCTTTTAGTGGTGCACACCCACACAACTTCCAGTGGGACTCACTTTTTAACTGGCTTCTATCTAAAGGTTAAACACAATCAGCCTCCAACCACGACAGGAGAAAGCAGGGGCACAAGGGCACAAAACACAGACTCCCTTTAGCTTCCTCTTTTTAGCCTATTCTCTTTTGCTCATCATCATTTAGCTTTGTTTTTGACACACAGAACACAACACAGTCTCTCATCTCAAACAACACCAAGTGACACACCAAAAGTCATGTTCATTTAAATATCTCTCTAAAGTCTATAGCTAAAGCAGATAACAGTATACATACACTACGGCACAGGTAATATCAGTACAACATAGATGACTAAATGTGGCAAAATATTGAGTTAACAAATTATGATAATCCCTAATGATTTAAACAACAGTGTTTCATGGCAGCTCAGGACACTCTGTCATTGTCCCTATCCCTTGAGCTATGGCACACTGACATATACTAATCAAATCAGCTATTGGTACCAACCTCCCAGAGCATTATTTTTTTCTTCAACCTCCCTCAACAAGGGGAAATTCTTTTCCTTTTACAAATTATATTTTTACATATATCATTAAACTTTTTGAAGTCTGTAAGAAAAATGTTTCTTTTGTTTCTTGAGGTCATTTAGATTGGAAAAAATTAATAAACAGTCTCAGTGGATTAATTCATCCATCAAAATCATTGCTACCTGTTGTCGCACCTCAATCATTTTGAGGGATTCACTTATTCATACATACACATTTATAAAGAGGTCATGCCTATGAATAAATTCAAGACACCATGGACTGGAATACAAATTATGACCTCTTTTGCCTGTCACCAAATGGAAAAAATAGATATAGAAGTTACTGTTGACTCCTAAAGCAGAGCCTGGAGCTGATTTCTTTACTTTCCACATATCTTTTGCTCTTCCACACAACATTCTCTTTTGAAGTAATGTATTAACACAGGCAGTAGTTCAAATGCAAGCTAGAACCAATTTACATGATTAAAGCTTTAATTTGGTTGAGACAACTGATCATAAAAATTTGACCATGATCAGCCCATGTATTACACTGAGATGTTTTCAATTATGACCCACACAATTACCGTTCTAACTAATGTTCATTTAATTAGCGTCACTGCTAGTTGTGGCTGAATGCTGCTGCAAGGGAGTCTTTAACCTCCTCCTCCATGTTCTCTCCTGTGTCCACTGTGCAGACCCACATTAATAGCTGGCTCCCCATTGTGTAGCTCACCTTTCAGTAATTTAGCTTGATAAAACATTGTTGTTGGTGCACTTTAGAACTGCTGACTGTGCAGTGCCAAGCCAGGAGGGACTCTTCAGCTCATTTATGAGATATGAGATATAGATAGATTGATAGAACTGTTATCAAATTCAGTGAAGCTGTATGGGTAAAATCACAAGGTAATTGAGACACAAGGAAAAAGAGCTGCTTAAATTCACTAAATACTAAGGAAACTTGCTTCAGTGCTTTCTGTATTACATCTGTTAGCTGAGGAAATCAATTATAATTGTCTTCAAAGTGCTGAAAGTTATTTTTTGGTGGATGGCCCTTGTTCTTTTCATTCTGCAATCTGTGGCTGCTGTATACTGAAATAGTTGCATCAGCTGCTGTAGTTTGCAAACCGTATTATTTCCCATATACATAACCATTCCAGACTTTCAGACAAGTAATGTTGTAGTACCTTTTCCCACTCCTCCCCCTCTTTGTTGGCCCAGCATTACACTCATTAAACTTCATTATAGGGACAGTCAGCGCTTACACAGAGGTGTGTGCATGTGTGTGTACTGGGGGGTGGATGAGAGGTCAGAGTGAAGGATGGGGTGCCACTTGCACTTTAGTGGTGTCAGCACACACACATTCACATTAATGCATTGCAGAAAAACGAAACAAGCCCAGTGACGCTTCATTGTTGCAAGGTTACAACAGTGTGTGTTTACTGAGCTGCATCTAGTAGTACATTATTTGATCCCAACACAGCTAAAGTGCTTTGTGAAAACAATATGATGGGACATATTTGAAGAAGGTTAACTTCACAGGCATCTAATTTGTAATTTTTTGGTTACTATCACTGCTTTTAGGATTTTGCATGTGTAACTGTTAAAAATGGCCCCGTTGGTGAGAGCAAGACTGTTATGACAGGGGGCACCGTTTACAAGTCAAAAAGTTCAAACAGTTTAACACACATTAAACATGTGCAGCACTGTTAATAAATGATGAACTGCGTGCATATATATAACCCAGTGCCATACTGTAAGAGTGACTTGTTGCACCTTCACCAATTTTCAGGTACATTTGGAAACAAAAATACGTGAGTAGGAGTGCTTCCTTGATTCATGTTGGGGGTTTTTTGAGCTGCTCTTTTGAAGGCAGTGGTAGATGTAGTGGAACCAGGGTCTTGGTAGTCTCTAGCTATAACCTATGGCCAGACACTACCTGCACCTTCTTGTATGATGACGAAGAAAATTTAACCTGGGGGGGAGCTTTTTGGATTTATAAATTGCAAATAACAGGCTTTAAAGCTTCTTCTTTTTCATTTGGCTGCTCCCGTTAGGGGTCACCACAGCAGATCATCTGCCTCCATCTCACACTGTCCCTTGCATCCTCTTCTGGTACACCCACCATGTCCTCCTACACTACATCCATGAACCATCTCTGTGGTCTTCCTCTTCTCCTACAGACTAGCAGCTAATTCATCCCGATCAGTCCCAGGGAAAAGCTCAGCATCTTCAACTCTGCTCTGCCACCTCCACGTCTGCCTTCTTTCTTTTTGTCAGTGCGACCGTCTCCAAACCATACATCATAGCAGGTCTCATTACCGTCTTGTAAACCTTCCCTTTCGCTCTTGCTGCTATCCTTCTGTCACAAAGCACCCTGACACTTGTCTCCATCCACTTCACCCTGCCTGCACTCTCTTCTTCACCACTCTCTTGCACTGTCCGCTGCTTTGAATGACTGACCCCAGAGATTTAAACTTATCCAACTTCAGTAGCTCTACTACTTGCATCTTCACCATTCCACTTTCCTCCCTATCATTCACACGCATGTATTTTGTCTTGCTTCTACTGACCTTCATTCCTCTTCTCTCCAGTTCATACCTCCATCTCCCTAACTTCTCTTTCACCTGCTCTCTACTCTTACTACAGTTCACAATGTCATCTGCAAACATCATAGTCCACAGAGACTCCTTCCTGACCTCATCTGTCAACCTACCCATTGCAAACAAGTAGGGGCTCAGAGCTGATCCCTGATGTAATCCCATCCCCACCCTGAACCTATCTGGCATTTCTCCAACACATCACCACTGTCTCACTGTCATCATACCTGTCCTGCAACCCTCACATACTTCTTTGCCACTCTTGACTTCTATGTACTACTATGCTTCTCTATCAGCACTCTCAAAGCAAATATTGCATCTGTAATACTCTTTTTTCTTTTTTATAATCTCTTGGTGTCAAAGCTATCCTGGCCTAAATATGGACCTTGATTTTACACATTTTTATTGGTTTGTGATGTCCCCCTTCTCTTTGTAACCAGTGCTATTGCTTGTGCTTAATGTGCTCAGCTTTAATTCAGACTTAAAAAATATTGTGGACCAAAAGTATGACATTTTCAGATGTCTTTATGTGTTAACATTCTTTTTAGACCGGTCATCATGGTCCAACTTTGAAGATTCATACTGGTAGAACATCGCTAATGGAATATTGTACCTTCATCCTTGTTTGAGGTTAGCTATTTGTGTAACACCACAAATGGAAGATTCCTATTAGCTCACTAGAAAAGTTCGTTTACTGCTAAATTCCCAATGAAGGTTAAACATCACCATGCTGAGAATGTAAGGATAGTTTGATAGACTGGATTAAAAGGGGTTTAGTCCATTTAAGCGACAATACTAAACTGTATTTTTTTTTAAATTATATTTAATTTTTTTTCTTTAAAGGCAAACATATAGTCACAGATAAATGTGTAAATATGCAGTCAGACAGTGGAAAACAAGTTCAAACCTACATATGCACAACAAAAGCGCTTTTTTCGATCACACATTGTTCTTTCTAACATCTCACCTTCTCCTGTTTGTGACGAAAGCAGCAATCAGTCACTTGTCACTACAGTGTCTCACCTGCAGGTGTGATGATGTCACTTACAAGTAGCAGCTGTTTGAATATTAAGTGAAGCTCTGTGCATTAGTCTGTGAGGGTATTTGGTAAGGCTGCTTCCACTTTGAATGTTATAGCTGAAAAGTAGACTTTGCAGAAGTGGCACCAACTTAAATTCTCACTACATTTGACTCACTTGTATGCATACACATGTGCACTGTGTTGGATTTACTTGACTTGATTTATTTATGTTTTCACTTGAGTGAACACTGCACTTTTGCTCTGGCGACAATGGCAAGCTTTGGTAAAAAACGTTTTCGAAATATATCAAAAGCCATTGTTAAAAATCAAGATCAGGACAAAGTTAGTGTCCCTGTAGTCTAGTGGTTTACACATTCACCTTACAAGCGAAAGGTCCCTGGTTCAATTTCAAGCAGGGACGCAAGCCTCTCTTACCATGGGGCGTTGCATCAGGAAGGGCGCTGGTGTACAACCTCTGCCAAATTACCGGTGTGGACTCATCTGCTGTGGCAACTCCATGTGGAGAATTAAAAGGAGCAGCTGAAAGTACATTTATGATCAGGAGACTAGGTTGAGTTTTCTGTAAATGATCAATATGCTTTGTTTTATATCAAACTGTGCGTCTGTCACGCAATACAATTTCGGGATTAATAGCAACTGGTACATGAAATAGTTTAACATTTAAAACTAAAAAAACATTTTTATTTCCATAAAGTGGCAAACAAATGAAAAACAAATAACTGACACAAACTGGGAGATTGATAAAGTTTTGGCCATCAACGTGTTTACGTGTGCTTATGTTGGCATGTCTGCATGTGTGTGGGTTGGGGTGTGACATTGAGCAGACAGTGGCAGTGGAATGAATCTATAAGTGGCTGATTAGCATAAAGCTGAGGAAACCAGCCGTCTCTACCTTTATTGCTTCACTCTGCATTCATTTCACTCCAACAGAAGCCCGTGTGCAGCCAAATATAAACAAACATTAATAACTCAAAGGCTTCCCCCCCTTATTTTAATAATGCCACACTCTGTAATTCTTCCCAACAATATTTATTCTTGAACAGAGAGTCGTAGGTAAGAAGTTTGTACTTGAAAACTCCAAATTTCATGAGTGGGGGATGGGCAAAATGTGAAGCTAAAGCTGTGAAGCTCTACAGTCTGAAAAGGAAAGGAAAGGAAAGGAAAGATATTGTGTACAGCCAAGAAACATTCATGGCATTACAAAGAAAAGAGACAAGCAGTGGTCGATACGTATGTAATTTTGTTATCTATCCTTCTCTTTGGAAGAGAGCCTAATTTAATTTACCTATAGAACAAGATCAACCTTTTGCAGTAGCCAGACAGACAACTGTCAACACACACTAGCTACTCTTTTGCTTGCAGGTTATATAACTTCAGAGAATGTGGTTTCCATGGTTGGGTGGTCAGAAAATTCTGAATATGTATGATCTAAGTTGGTGTATTGATGACTTTTGTTTTTTCATTCATACTTTTATTTTGTCATACATCTCTCACGCATCAGTGTATAAATACAGCATGTTGTTTAAACATTTCGAAAGATACTTAAGGTTTGACAGGTACCTTGATAAACTATGAATTCATTCAGTTTTCCTGATATCCAAAGAGGATAACAATTATGCATCTACTTTTTATTAGTTTGTTCTTGAAAGCAACAAGTAACAGTAAAACTGACTCACTTTAGCATGGTTGACTGTTTTGTGGGTATTAGGGTTGGTGCGCAACTTTTTGCTGGACTAGGAGGCAGTAATGTTACACTCACCATTTGGTTGTCACTCTATAATTAAAGTGTGTCTCAACATGACTTTTAAAGTGAAGTCTATCCCTTCTGTAATCACTGACAATCCAAAGCCACACTCCAGTGTTTGTTACCTGGAATCCATTAAATAAGAGCGAAGCAAGAAGCTACCTACTAAGATCATATCAGCCTAAGGAAACAAGAGAAGCACTTCCCCGCTCCTTATCTGCAGAAGTTCCTTTTTCCTTTAGCATCATGAATCTGTTGTGTATTAGCACAGCTAAAGCACATGCTGTATGCACATTTATACCCTCCTAAAGTCTTATTCCCCTTGTCTTCACTGTTTTCTTTTCTGTAATTTCAAACTGGGTCCCAACCTCTCTTTTTAAATTTAACATCATGCCACTAACTGTCACACCATCTATCTCATTCTCTCTCTATCTGAGCTCCTGTCACACCTCCTGCCTTCACTCTCCTCCTCCCCCTGTTTCTTTCTCATGTAATCCTACCCTATCTTGCAACAACAAGCTGGTAATCCTACCTTTCCTTTTATGTTCGCTCACGCACATACAAAAGGAGACGCACTAACACATGCATGTAACGCATCCTTGAGCACGGGCACAAAATCGCAAAGTTAGATAAAGTCACTACAACACAAACATACTCACACTTGTACACAAAATCACACATATTATGCATGCACTAACAAGAAAAAGATGGAGAAAAAAGTGCAAATACAGTGCTATTGTGTCATTAAGTCATCAGCTGTACTTGGGAGAATCACAATTTCTGATTGGCTCTGAACCCTATGGACTCTGACACAGGAAACTAGCTACCATTAATTAAGGTAATCGGAGACTGCCCATGCCACATGAAAGCATGTGTTTGTTTAAGAGTGTGTGTGTATGAAGCAGTAGACCTTTGGCTGAACATAACTCAGGTACACAATCACTGGCCACTTCATTGGGTACACCTTGCTAGTACCATATTGGACCCAGTTTTGTCTTCAGAACTGTTTTAATTTTTCATAGCATTTATTTAATAAAGGCTAGAAACATTCCTCAGAGATTTTGGTCCATATTGACATGACAGCATCACACAGTTGCTGCACATTTGTCAACTACACAACTACAATGCAAATTTCCTGCTTGACAGCATTTGAAAGGTGATGTACTAGGAGTGGCACTGTGTGTGATCTTCTGCTGCTGTAGCCCATCTGCATATCTTGATTGTAACAAGTGAGTATTTGAATCACTGTTGCCTTCCTATGAGCTTAACACAGTCTGGTCATTCTCCTCTGACCTCTGGCATCAACAAGGTACTGCTTTTGCTCCCAGAGAAATCCTTTTTTTATTTATTCAGTATGGGCTTCAACAAGTTGTCTTGACCATGTCAACATGCTTAAATGTACTGAGCTATTAGGTGATTAGATATTTAAACAGTTGAACAGATATAGCTAATGACGTGGCCGGTGAGTATAGTTCCCCCTGTTTGTTTATACTGTTTAGTTTATACACCTGTGCACTTTTGACACAGGCCTCACATTCAAGTCAATAATTGTAATAATTATATAATAATATAATATAATTTAATTGTAAATATAATTATATAACAATAATAATAATTTTTCACCAGATGGAGCTAAGGGAAAGCCAGGTACTGTTAGGCCAGGGTTCCAATTTTTTTTTATAAAGTCTTACCTTAAACAAAGAAAAATATCTAACATGGCCAAAACTAATATCAGTACAGATCAATATTGAAGGTGATTAAAATGCATGCAAAACTGTATCCTGTAAGCCTCTTTTCTTGCTAAGGTTTAATATGGAACTCCATACTACTCTCATAGTGTGCGATAATCATCGGGCTGAAACCAGAAATGATGAGGCAACGTTAGCTGTATCTAATTTGTTTAATCTTTTCTCAAACAGAAATGCATTTAAATCCTTTTAAAGATCGGATCTGTTAAGGCAGACTCACCATAAAACAATTTTATCCTTTGGCTAACAGAGGAAAGTTTACATTCACAATCTGCTCAGGAAGGTGGCAGGATTTTATTAGTAATCTATGGATATCTGTAAAAATGTATATATTTTATTAACTCTATCTTAATTCCAGAATATTTTCAAAAGGTGGACAGCACTATTATACACAAGACTATTTTTCTACTCAAAATCTACTTTATAAGAAGATACTATAGATAGGAGAGATAAAACAAAGTAGATACACAGAGCAATAAAGATATACTAGGCTATATCCCCCCAACCCACACACGCAGACTTAAATTATTAACAGTAAGGATCTGAGAGAGAAAATTAAGGTTAGTCATTGGTTCTGTTAAATGATTCAAAAGCAATTTATTTCTCTTTTGTAGAGAGGGTGAGAAAAAGGCAGCAGGGATAGCTGTCTTGTTCTTTTCACTGTCCTTCATTTGAACTGAAAACTAATTGATTTAAGGGATAAAAAGTTAGTTAAAACTCTTCCACCAAGAAAAGTTCTGGGTGTAGAATCAATTCCATTCTATGTTTCTTTGTTTTGCATCTACAGTGCTCTAAGCATTGTATATGTAAAAATATTTGAATATGACATTGCCAGTTACTTAACTAGTTTACCATTGTCACCATGCAACCACTAAAGGTATATACAAAAAAACGCTCCAATTTCTTCATGAATGCTGACCGGATATATAATTAAATCCCTGAAAAGCAAGGATATGATGGAATCATGAGTGTCAGTGCTGCCCCCAATCTTTCATGTCATCAAAATGGCGAAAAAAACTATTTGATGCATGATTTTGAATTTTGGCACAGTGGTAGACCTCCAATAGATGCAGAACTAATTAGATTTTCAGCTATTTTGAAAATACAGACTTGCCATTAGGTGGCATTGTCTTTAAAAAAAGTTTAACAATATTTCTGTGACTATTCGTCTGATTTGCACAGAACGAAAACCAAACTGATCATGGGATCATACACATTCATGCTGACATCATGTTGTTTCTGCTGTCATTGCTGTCTGCTGGTGCTGCCACTGAAATTGATTTAAAAAATATATAAAAATGCTACATTTTAGCCACATCACTATTCGTTCTGGATAAAACAAAACCAAATTGATACTTTCATGGTGACACCATGCCCCACCACTATCACAAGTTCTTCATGCGAGGATTGCAAAAACTTTGAATTTTGGCATGTTGGTAGATCTACATGAAATGTCAAACTGATTAGATTGTCAGCCGAAAATATGGATTAGCCACCAGGTGGTGTTTTCTGTAATTTTTTTTATATTTTTAGCCATCCCGCTGTTAAGTGTTCATATAATCTGCACACAAAAAAAATTAATGGGATCAAATACTTTCATGGAGACACCATGCTGTGTGTGCTGTCATTGCTGTTTGCGGTTGCCACAACTGAAATTTGAAGAAAAAAAAAAAAACACTGACTATGGCATCTAACCGAACGGGGAGCTAGTTGGATTTTTGGGTATGAAGACTTATTATTTTGGGGGTTTAAAGAAATAAAAGCATGGGACATTTTGTCACAGTTTTAGCTTGGTTGCTTGGAAAGCTGTAAAATTCACCCTGTACAACAAAAGTGTAAAAAATGTCTAAACCGCCCTTCGCATTCATTCTGGAGCTTGGTGTATTGATATTGGCTGTCCTCTGCCTTCTACTTTCAACTCATCACACCTCACACACATACACTTACACACTTCATATAGCTAAAGACCCCCAATAGAGGGCATGCAAACATGTGACTTGAAGATTTACGAATAAAGAACCACAGATTCTTAATATACAGATATATTTATTTAGGATTTGTAATTTCCTGTATATATTATAAAATCTCCTGTCTCTCTATCTGAACATATGGTGAGGAAAATAGTAGCAGCTGGAAGGTCACTGACAATCAAAAAGAGTTTTTTTTCCACAGCTTAGAAGAAAAGGTCAGTGGAAGAGATGTGCTTTCACCTCCAAAACTTGACCAAAGGAAAACATTTCACAAACTTTTGTGATTTTACAAGTTTTAGATAGATATATATTGTTTTATATTAGTTAATTAGCCCAGATTAAAATCATTAAGCAGTTTAAACTTTACTAAACAGTTAATTTAATCTACATTAGATATTAAGGAAATTCCTTCAGCTCAAGACTGCTTATTAACTTGCAATGGCACACTAATGGGCAGGGTTGATGTAAATAGTAGCTTTAGACTTAGCATAGTGTGTGCACTATAAGCAGCTTTCAGTCAGTCACTATACAACAAACATGACACTTATTCCCATGGCTTAAAACTAGGCAGTAGTCACATTATCATTTATCTATCCATTTTCATCTCCCTATATCCTTTGTTGCAATGGTTTTGGGGGGGGGGGACCATTATCATCTATCCATGTCTTCTTCTATTTCCATGTCTGTCCCATTTCATCTTTCTTTCCTTCCCTGATATTCCCATAGCTTGGAACTAGACTGAAATCCCATTTATTCATACATCTATCTTTTATCTTACACTATTTCACTCGTGTTCCCCAACCACCCATTTGTGTCTTTCTCACCTTATGGCTGTAAGGCATGTTATCTATTTATCTTCATGTGTATCCATCTTTCTATCCATCCAAAACTCATTTTTTCACAGGGTTTTATGATGGTAGGAATGTTACTCCCACCATCAAAGGTTATAGCCAACCATTCAAAATTTAGGAGTCATTTAGTGATGTCTTTGACTTTTAAAGAAAAGCATGTTTTTTGATATTGTTAGAATAACATTTAATCAATTAGAAATGCCATAAAGATACTGACTTCAGAATCGTCAATTATAGGTCTTTTTTAGATTTGAGTGCAATATCTACAATAGGCATTCAGTGGCCCATATTAAACAACCGTCACTCCTGTGCTCCAATGACACATGTGTTAATTAGTGCAAGTGTAATTAGTAAAGTTTATTATGTTATAATTAAAATAGAAAGAAAAACTATTTGCTCCTATCAGTAGAGCTAAAAACTGTTGAGGTGATTAACCCATGCTTGTTTTCCCTGGTACCTGAAGGCTTTTTTCACTAAAGGACAAGATGTACATCTAATACGATTACAATACATGTGCGTTTTTTAGCTTTAATTAGTGTTTGTGTGCAAGGTTCTGTGTGATCACTTGTTTCAGGGCGTCGTCTCAATAATTCACAAGCTACTCTTGTCCAGAGGCAGCATGCATTACATCCGCTCTCTATTCAACAACTTGTGTATGTGTTTTTACATCGACTGTCTACTTTCAATTGTGTGTGGAGTATGTATGCTTATGTCTACGAATGTGCGTGAAAGTGTGTAGGTACCTTTATGTGCATGCCTCTTTGAGTTTGTGAGCCTAATAGTGTGTCTGGCAGTATTGTATTATATAACCCTTAATTATAACTTGGGAGGAAATGTGACAGCTTGTGACCTAATCCTTAATAAAAGCATTACATTTTTCACAATTCCGAAGAAAATGTGCACGTGCAAGTGTCAGGGTGCGCAATTTGAATATGCCAATTAAAGGAATTGTGACAGTGCTGCAAACATGCACTTCAGTTTGAAAATGTGATGACTTGATAAAGACACAACGGTACTGGCTTTTCAGTGTGTATGTGGCAAATAGATGAGGTTCTTTAAAGTGTGTGTGGTTCTTTAATTGCGCTGAATGACAGATCTATTACTGCAAAAGAGTGTGTTATTATCAACATTAAGAGGCCTTGCAGAGGACACACACATACACACAATCCACAATCCCTATCATGCTGTGTGATTAAAGCTGACTAATGTGGTTATGT
>VUQH01037306.1:0-16634 GCA_015106775.1 Etroplus canarensis | reverse complement strand
AAACAGCAGAGTCAGACCATTAGCACACAGGATACGCCGTTTGCTTTGCGGGGCTGTATCAAAATGTTGACACTAAACACACGGGCAGCATGTAAGGCATGTGAGTCTGTGTTTTTCGGAGTGTAAAGGAGTCTGTGTGTGTGTGTGTGTGTGTGTGTGTGCAGAGGTGATTCTGGGGAAAGCCCTTCTGGCAGGGAGTCCTGGCCATGACACGGAGCTCCACAGCAGCCGGAGATGTGGGCACGGTGCCAGCGGGAGTCACGCCAATCGCCCTCACCCTCTCTCTCTCTCTCTCTCTCTCCATCATGTTTAAAGAGTGGAGTTTCTGTGGACTGCCAACATTCTCACTTTTACCTCATCAACAACCTGCATACACAAACGCACGTTGACCGTGTTAAATATGAAAATCTGCTCCTGAGAATATTCGGTGTGTTCACCTGAAATCTGGCAACAGCGACAAATTTAAAAGTGATACCAGCTACCTATAAGTGGATATGGCATTTAGATAAGTGATATTAACAGAACAGTAATCTTGTCGAGATCCACTATGTGGTGAAAAGTATTGGGCCACACCTCCTAATCATTGAATTCAGGTGTTTCAGTCCCACTGTTAGAAAGCCATGGAATCTGACTTTACAAACATTTGTGAAAGAATGGGTTGCTCCAAAGAGGATGCCATCACTGCAATAAGTCAGTTGGCGAAGCAACTCAGCCATTCAGTGGCAGACCACGTAAAATTGCAGAGTGCTGAGGCACATAGTGCGTGAAAGTCACCAGTGGTCTGCTGAATCAATAACTGCAGAGGCCAGAACCTCTTCTGGCATCAATATCAGCACAGAAATTGTGTGCTAGGAGCCTCATGGTATGGGTTATCATGGCTGAGCAGCTGCATGAAAGCCTTGCTAAGCATGCCAAGCATCAGATGTAGTGTAAAGCACACCATCACTGGACTCCGGAGCTGTGGAAACATGTAATATGGAGTGATGAATCACACTTCTCTATCATGCAGTCTGATGGATGAGTCTGAGTTTGGTGAATGCCAGGAGAAAATTACCTGCCTGACTGCACCTTGCCAGCTGTGAAGTCTGGTGAAGGAGGGATAATGCTATGGTTTTTTTCTGGACTTAGCATGGATCCTTTAGTTCAATGAAGGGAACTCTTAATGCATCAGCTTACCAAGACATTTTGGACAGTGCACAAAACAAGCTCCATAAAGGCATGGCTGGATGAGTTGGATGTGGAAGAACTTGACTGGCCCACACAGAGCCCTGATCTCAGCCCCATCTAATACCTTTTGGATAAACTAGAACAGAGATTGTGAGCCAGGCCCTCTCTTCCAACATCAGTGTCTGACCTCACAAATGATCTTCAGGATGAATAGGTGAAAAAATCCCACAGCCACACTCCATGTTGTATGTGGCTTTGTGGATGACTAGAGGTAAGGATGGGACTTGAGAGCAGGCTCCAGTTTCCAAAATGCCCAGTCCATTAGAATTCTGTGTCTTTCAATCTTATATGTAAGATTATTGTTTTTATCTTTAATAAAGTATTACAACAAAATTACAAGTAATGTTTACTAAATAGTTCACAATAAACATCCAGATGATGCTCATTTATGCTTATAAGATTCTGAGTTACAGTAAGTAATAGACTGGATATAAAAGATGGAGGTAGCCACCATAGTGTCATCTATTGGTGCTTTTTGAACGCTCAACATTTTAGCCAATGCTGGTTTTTTTTAAGAGCCAGAAATTACCATATTTGGACAACAGGGTGGAGAGCTAAGTTATCAGCTAGCACCAGGCTTGATTACCAAGCTACATTCACTGCGCAGGTTCGATGCACAGACACACATATCTATAAGTTTGTAATAAGTAGCAGACTGATAAAATGTTAGCATTTGACTCATCCAAACTGAAGCACAAACCTGTTTGACAGGAGGTACCACACAGCTGCACGTTATTTGTTAGCCTATTCAATTTCACTACTTTAAAAGGCACCAACAGCACAAACACAGTCATGAAGTCCTGTCAATAACTCCAACTAGCGATCAGCTAGAGCTCCCTTTGAGACATCCATAAACAAAGGCAACCACAACCCTGACTCCATTGTTGAGATGGGTAGGTTATTAAAAAAAAAGGTTTAGCCAGCAAGCAATTGTGAAGCAAGTCTGTAAACCAGGCTGTAAGCTTGCTTTTATTGCTGCAAAGGTTTGCATTTTGACATGGGAGTCTATGAGGACTGACTTGCTTTCATAGCGAGCCTCAAGTGGCCACTAGAAGAACTGCAGTCTTTGGCTATATTAGCTTCATTTTTTAGTCCTGGAATGAAGATGAAATCTCTTCTAGTGTATAAATAAAATATTTGATGATGTGATGTGTCCCTGTGTGTTGTGATGTGTCCCTCTGTGTTGTGATGTGTCCCCGTGTGTTGTGGTGGACAGAAACTGTTTTTTTTGGAGTGTCACAAATAATTTGCCTTTATGTTAATGTAAAAAGTTGTTACAAATTTGTCATTTGTTAAATTTGTACACACGTTTTTGAAATTTACACTTTTTATTTTCATTCTAAGTTATAAAAATGGTTCGTTAAACATGTTTGTGATTTTCAAAGTCAAAATGTTTCATGCTTTTTGTGTGATTTTAGGTCCAGTGTGTTTATACAGTTTGTCCAAATGAAAAAAAATAACTGTAAAGTTACACAGTAAGGCTGTGCTGAAGAAATTACACCAAAGAAGACGAGGTGAACAGGTTTTAAAGCGAAAAGTAAAAAGTCAAATCAAAAGGAGTCAAAAATGGCCAATTATAACCCAGATTCCAGAGGGTTATTAATACTGAAATTTAATAGTAAGGTAAATATTGAAGAGGATATGAGCCACTGTCCCTTTAAAAACGATGTGTACATGAAAAGTCTGATGCAGGACCCACACACAGAGAATATGTAGCTGCTCTGATTGAAACGCATGCAGCAGCTTGTGTGTCTGAGCCAGTGCATCCAGGCCGCTGGGACTCGGTCACTTTTGTTTCCCTGGGCAGCCGCCGGCTCTCTGTGATTCAGATGGGGTCAGCAACAAACAATCTCTAAGTTTGGCAACGTCAGCTCAGCTTGAAACAACAGGCATTGTTCAACTCGCTTTTGTTTACAGAAATCTACAGGTTTCAATAGACCCGCGGCCTTTTCCTATTTTTTCCTTCTTTCCTTGCCCCTCTCGTCCGACGGCTAATTTTCCTCTGTGTTCTTTCTTGTTTGCCAGATGCACACACACACACACACACACACATCGTACCCAGTTTGGCCTATTTTTAAAGGATGTTCATGGTAATGGAAGGGAAAAGGAGGAAAGCAGCGTGTCGACGCAGAGGGTGGGGGGGGGAGTTAAAGGTAGAGCCTTGTAAAAATAACATTCTTGCATAAACAGGGCCCTGAAAAAATGGGCAGTAGGCAGCTCGCATTCTTTGAATTTTTCTGAAACTTGATCACGTTCAGAGAAGCGGAGGCTGCAGGCACCTTCGGGCGGATGACAGCGACAAGCAGGAGGGAAGGAGAGAGCGAGACAGAGAGCGCAACAACAAGAAGAACGAGACGAAAACAGAAAGCAGCCAGCTGACAGGAACAGAGAGAGAAAAAAAAAGATAACACAGATGTTCAAAACAGCAGCCGCTGATGTACAGTACATGCGGGGGTATTCCAGTTCAGAACAGCAGTGGGACACCGCAAAGGAAAACTATTCCTTCGCCCAGCTCGTTTCTTGCTTTTGATGTAGAGAAGTGCCGCAATGACACCCAATCAGGAGGACCCATCAGAACCGACACCCAGCATACATTTTGACGTTGAATTAACGTCGCCTGGTGGTTTGTTTTGAGGTCCAGCCGTGGTTGAAAAAGAGTTCCAAAATGAAAGTTGAGCCGATGCTGTGAGTGAGTGGGTGGTGAGGCAGACACCCCCTCTACCTTCAAGATTAGGGTTAAAACTTTCCATTTTGATAAAGCTTACAGTTAGGGCTTAGTTATGCTGCAACAGGTTTAGCCTGCTGGGGGGCCGACATCAACGTCATCATCAGAGATGATGACCAACTCTTGCCAGGAATCCTAAACCCAACCCAGGGGTCTCAAACCTGTGGCTCCGGAGCCATGTGCAGTTCTTTTTCCCATCTCAAAAAAAAAGAAAAAAAAAAAAAGAAGAAATTATTCTCTTAATGTGCCGGGCATTTCTTCTCCCCTCACCTCTTTTCACTCCCCCATGCATTTATTTGCTACTGCTGCATGTCATTAAACGTTGTCTTCTCTCTTCTCTGACCCCTCACCCCAACCGGTCAAGGCAGATGGCTGCCCCTCCCTGAGCCTGGTTCTGCCAGAGGTCTCTTCCTGTTAAAAGGGAGTTCTTCCTTCCCCCAGTCGCCAAATGCTTGCTCACAGGGGATGGTCTGATTGTTGGGGTTTTCTCTCTAATACCGTAGGGTCTTTACTTCACAGTGTGAAGCACCTTGAGGCGACTTTTTTTGTGAATTAACAGTGTTTAAATAAACTTGAATTTCTTCTTCCTTTTTGTCAAATAGAATAAAGCAAATTAGCAAAATGTTATCAAGCGAAACAATGAGCATGGAAAAAGGCACAGCTCAGGGAGGTGACTCAACCATGCATCCCTTCTCTAATCTTACTATTTCATTTCTTGCTTGGGCGTACGTCATCCCCAGGCGGATCGTGTAGACAGGGACAGAGAGGTGATGATTCTAACAGTCCATCTCGTTAAGTTCACCATGCAGAAAATGACACTTTGGATGTGTATAAACATGAGTTGCTGAAAGTGTTTATTTTTTTAAAAGGCAGGCTGCTGTAAGAGTAGTCTGTGTACGTGGAGAAAATGTTAGTGGACGTCTGTTCACAACTATGCAGTGATCATCATATTAGTTGCTGTATAAAAAACCCCCCAGAAAAGTGCAATAGCATTTCATTGCAGTAATCTGATCTACAATTCTTAGTCTGTAAGAGATGGTCTGAGCTGACCTTTTCTAGATAGAAACAATGTCAGCATCCGACTGTCTACAGCTGTGCCTACCAGTTTTTACTACTGGAGATGATGCTGTGGTTTCAGCCATGTTTGCTGGGTACTTACGGTGCCTTTTGATGGCAAAATTCTGAAAACTTGACGGTCCTTGTTTTTTAATTATCTGTGCTACCAAACATAGCCAAGGTTGCAATTCGTATGGAACTCACGGGGCCAGTGTACAAGCCACAAGTGTTGTAATCTATATTTACATGCCGAAGAAGACGAAGGATGCCCAGAAACACAGGAAAGACGACACGCGGAAAAGGTTTAATTCTGCCAGTTCATAAAAACAACATCCAAAGTATTGTCCTTCTTATATTATCCTGAAATAACCCTTTGGTTTTGAGACAGCTGGCACTGCCATGTTCCACAGGCTAAAATGTTTGCAGTGGCTACATTATATAAATGCTAAGCTTAAGCTGATGTAACTAAAGTTGGACCTCGTAGTAGCAACACCTATATGTCAGTGTTCCTTTAAAAAAGCCATGAAAAATGGTGCCATCCATAGGAACCACGCAGCATGCGGTTTTCCTTAGGGAGTCTCCCATCCAAGTACTAACCATGCCCAATCCTGCTTAGCTTCTGGGATCAAACAAGAGGAGATGTGCTCAGGGTGATATAGCCATAAACCATAGCGATTGGCACCAATTACTAAATTTCTGATATCATGACATCCCCAAATGGAGGAGTTCAAGCATATTGGGGTCTTATTCACCAGTGAGGGGAAATGGAGTGGGAGACCGTTCTATGTTCCTGCCCTCACCTATTGTCATGAACTTTGGGTAATGACTGAAAGAATGCAAGCAGCCGAAATGAGCTTTCGCCACAGGGTTGCTGGGCTCACCCTTAGAGACAGGGCGAGGAACTCAGGCTCAGAGTAGAGACGCTGCTCCTCCACATCTAAAGGAGCCAGTTGAGGTGGTTCGGGCATCTGATTAGGATGCCTCCTGCACGCCTCCCACTTCAGTTTGGTGTTTCAGGCAGATCCCCCTGGATGGAGACCTGAATAGCTGGAGGGGAGAGGAAAATCTGGGCTTCTCAGTTCAAGCTGCTGCCTCCGTGAAACGGACCCCCGGAGAAGTGGCAGACGACGATCATGACATCCCTAATACCAATACCTTAGTTCGGGTACCTGCCCATACCAAGTACCAGTGTTAAAAAATGAGTTGCAGTCCTCATTGTGAGGACGGAACCTGGGCATCATTTTTTAGCTTGTAAGGCAAAATCAAGCTTGTCTAAAACATCCATCCGTCTGTCCGCACGTCCATCCATCCATTTTCTGCCACTTCTCTGGGTCAAGGTCATGGGGACTTCAATCAAACAGTGGAGTCATGCTTGTGCTCTAAGTCAATGTTGCAGGTATGCTGTAGCTGCAAACCCTTGTGAAAGCCTACACCGTAACCTGACCTGCAGCTCTCCAGAAATGCAACTACCCATCACACTGATGCAGACTGCAACTGCCGTGACTGACTAGTTCGGTGCTGTCATTTCCTTCTATGTATTTCCAGCTTCCTCTTCGCTGCATTTCTTACAATCAACTTCTCTCTTTTTTCTGTAGTAGTTCTTTCATTATAAGTATCTGTAGTTTCATAGTTATCAGCTCCAATCTGAGTAGCATTTCTGTTGTTGTAGTTGCCATTTTCTGACATACACACAAGAAGGAAAGACAGGATGTAATGGAAGAACACTCCACCGCCAACTTGTGTCTACTTGTGTCTAAAAGCATGACTACATCACAGGCTACATCATAGATTCTGTGTCGACTCACTTCCTCCAAATCCACCTGAGGTACACCAAGACATCACCAAACCAGCTGAGGGAAGTGATTGCCCACTGTGTCCAGGGTCTCCTCCAGTTGGACACACCTGAAACACATCACCAGGCATGCCTGAATCCCCTCAACTGGCTCCGTTGCATTTTCTCCCAAGGGATCACCACTAATTTGGCAGAGGTTTTATGCCGGATCCCCTTCCCGACACAACCCTCCATGGTGAGAGGGCCTTTTGTCCCCACCTGTAATTGAACCAGGGACCTTTTGATTGTAAGGCAAAGGCGTAAACTACTACAGCATGCATTCCATTTGAACAGCTGACCCACCCATCCCTAGAAAAATGACTTTACACATAAAATCTCACTGTCCTGAGAGAATCACATTTAAACAAGTACACCTCCACTTACATCACCATGTTCTTTCTCTTAAATGTCCAAACTCACAGATGAGTCCTTCTATTAAAGGAAACAAGTACCCAGAGGGCCACAGAGGACCATTCAGTCTATAGTGCAAGGGTAGACTTTAGCTAGAAAACTATGGCCTTGAGTAGGAGTACATTACAAACGGGCAAACCAACTTTCCAGTCATGTCATAGGCGTACCACAACAGCAGATTTACATTACTTTGTGTATTTATTGCAGTGTTTGAAAGTTCACAAGCCTGGACACAGGGAACAAAAAGGGTGCTCAGCAGTGGTGGTAGTTACAACAGGCACATTTAAATGAGTAAATATCTTTACCATTATGTAACAGCACCAAAGCATGAAGGCTGTTAAACATCTGCAAAAAGACTGGACTGTTAAAAGATTGGAATTCACTTTTTAATAAGGCAAACACACAGCTAAGCCAGCATGAACAACTGATTATATCCATCTATCTATCTCTCTATCTATCTGTATATATATAAAACTCAGTTTGTACAGCTAAAGCAGAGCAGGGAAGTGCAGTGACGCAGTAAGGCCAGCTATAAACTGTAGACATACCTGTGACTCCGGGCACAAGCCAAAGTAGAGCCCTTAAAGGGAGCAGCTACACTTAGCCAGTGTTGGGTGTTTCAAAGCAAGTAATCACATTCAGTTTTTTTGGCAATTAGTAATGTTAAGCTTTAATAATCCCAAGAGTTTTTACAAATAAAATCAGTTACTTTGTTATGTTATGTAAGTTCTTCAATTATCCTCACAATGCCCAAAAAGAAAAACCAGAACATCAGTGACGTAGTAGCTCATCTGGCTCACAATCCGTCAGAGTTCACAGCTTTTTGTAATTTGTGAAGTACAGAAAAAGAGATACTTTAAAGCTTTAACACCATTAGGCTACTATTTTTTTTATCATCAGAGTAGGCTCCTTTTAATTTGATTCATTTTCATTTACACATTTGCCTTACCAGCGAAAGGTCACTGGTTCGATTCTAGGTGGGGACACAAGCCCCTCTTACCATGGAGGATTGCCTCAGGAAGGGCATCCGACGTAAAAATTCTGCCAAATTACCTATGCGGGAGACTACAAGGGAGCACCTGAAGGTACATACTTCATAGGTATTGCCACCTTCATTAAGATAAGATACCAAAGGACGTACTTTATTTATTTCAAAGTTGTTAAAGTCCTTTGTTACAGCAGGAAAATATCAAGATAAACCCAACAAACATATAACTATGAGCTTAGATAAGCAGACATTATGAGGTCCAAATATGTTCTACAGCTCCAAACAGATTTATGGGTCAAGAATTTCTTCAAATTGACTCTTGGTAGAAAAGGTTGCTGACCGTGCTCTAGGAGGAGTATTCATTCATGTGAATTGTGGACAGACGGATGGAAGGATAGCTGGATGCCTTACACTTGAGCTAAAAATATACAGTGCATGTTATCTAAATTTTAAGAAAGGGCTTAGTAACTCAGAAACAGCAGGAAACTTTTTTGGCATCAAATTAACACACAGTTGCTGGATTACTATTGTTGCCTGCAGGATGTTTTATGTGGTATTGTGTAGGAAGAAGCCCACTGTATTCATGAAGAGGCTCATCAGCCAGTGCAGCAGCATATCTCAGCAAAGTTTTCAAAAGTCTGTGGACAAGACTGGAGCTCTGTGGCACCCTGGAATATAATTTTGACAGCCTTGTATGCTAACCTATACTCCTCTGTAGTTCAGGGAAGCAAATCAGGTAGATGAATAAACTAAAAAAAACACTGAACCCAAACTCAGTTGCTAAGAGCACAACCTCAGAGGTTCCACTGCAATAAGCAATTAAAGAGCACAACAAGCCTCAAGAAGAGACAGGCTTACTGCAAAACAGTACATGTAGTAACCTGTATGATCATGGACGTAGGATCACATGATAAGATCAGCCAAGTGCCACAGTGATGGAGAGATGAACGTGCAGAGGAAAATAACGGGTTGTCAGCTTGTTATCTGTCAAACACGGTGGAGGTGGTATTTTGGCTTTCGCATGGAGGGCTGCTTTCAGTGATCATGTTTGTGCAGAAACAGAATGAATGTTAACAGACATACAACTAAATGCAACATATGAGCAGCAGTACAGACGTATGCAGTTGGTGGCTATGTGTTGTTAACTTGTCATTGTCAGTAATTAACTGCAAAGAGTTAAAACCAGTTAATAAAACTGCTGACGACCAGAAAGGCTAGACATGCTAACAGAGGCTGTATTAGCTTGTTCGTTAGCATTGTTTGTGTGTTTCTCATTACTGGTGGGGGGGGCTATTGATTAAAAAAAGTTATAATTTCTACACAGTTCATGAGTGGCAGATGTAAACGCTAACAAATTCAGCTAAAAATTAGAATTTTAACCAACTGATATACAGCGTTAAAAATCTACGGCTACATTCACACTGCATGCATTTTGCCCATATGTGACTCATATCTGATTTTTTTATGCTAGTCCGAACAGCACAAATCTGTCGGAAGTCTGAACGGTCATGTCGCATTTTATCAGAATTTTACATCACTGAAGTGAGACAGATGTTATAATTCTGCCCAAGCTCAAAAATAAACAATGGACCAAACAAAGATGGCGGACAGTGCTGATGGAGCTAGTCAGTGGAAAGAAAGTAGTTTTACTCACATGCTGACATGTGTAGCATCCATATTTACTTCTGTAAACACAGCGTTTGTGTGCTGCGTGTGACATCATGTCTTCTTATTCAGGCCTGTAGACTGGCCATACTAGAGTTTGATGGTGGTCGCATTTAATTGTAATGTGAATGACCACGGAAAAAAAATCAGATTGCAACAAAAAAAATTGGAATTTAGCATTAAGACCTGCAGTGTGAACGTAGCCTAACGTACCATTCGGCTGCTCCACCAAGGGGTCGCCACAGCGGATTAATCCACATTGGTAATTTGGCAGAGGTTTTATGTCGGATGCCCTTCCTGACACAATCCTCCATGATGAGAGGGGCTTGTGTCCCCACCTGGAATCTAAGACCATGGAGGCATGGAGCCGGTCAGGCATGAGGACACAGAGTCATTTTTTTTTTTTAATGGGTTTTTTAACCAAAAAATGCCAAATCAATTTCACAAAACTCAAATTTTTGTTCTTGGACCCTTAAAAGAGGCCAGATACACAGAACTAAACTCAAGCTATAATGCAACACAGTATAAAAAAGTAACAGCATAAACTTACTGCTTCAATAGAACCAAAACTAACCTAACTTAAATACTGGCTCATCAGAACAGATGAGACATTTGGGGGGAAATGAACACTAACGAAATATCTAATGCCAAACAAACAAAAACCAACAATTAGTTTAATAGTTAATGTAACTAAGCAATAATCAGATCCCAAAATAACCAAACACCTAACTCAGGAAACCATCCAAAAAAATTAACATATTTAAGATAAAATGACTCCAATCTTCCCCGAGATGTAGCAGCACTTGGTATGGCTCAATCAGCACATCCTGTATTTAAACTTGCTTCGTTCTAAGTCTTTTGCTTGGCGCTTATGCCAACAGACCTCAGCAGCCAGTCAGGCCCCCCAGCACCAGTAACATAAAACGCACCTTCAGCTGCTCTTTGGTTCAGACGTTACAACAGCTTAAAATACAATGTCATATAGCCACCTAGCTGACATGTAACAAAAGGAGGCAGCTCCATTACCCCGTCTGGTTATCTCTTATTCAGTTTAAAGTTAGAGCTGCTCTCTAATCTCCTTATCAGATCAGTTTCCTAACAAAAAAAATAAAAACTACTTGTGCTGTTATCCAAAAACTTCAGAGAAAAATTCATCATTGCGGTCAAACCTGCTGTGTATGAATTAAGTGTGGCCTACATACTGGTCGTTATATTATCAGCCAGTATCAACCTACAGATAAGCATTGCATGTATGCTGTTTTTTACAGAATTTACCGCAGGAGAAAACGACCTGGGGTATTTTAGAAATAGTGCCAAAAATTGTAGTTCCTTAAGTGGCCACTTGAGGTGGGCTCAAAAGTGAGTCACTCCCCACAGACTCCCATGTTAAAATGGCCAACTTTACAGCATTAAAAAGCAGGTTTACAGCCTAGCACAAAAACAGTTTGGGGATGTATGGAGACTTTCTTCCTTGATAAAAACTGTACAGTGGAGGATTATTTTTAAAAACTCAGGCATACTGTTAAATATGAAAATTAGGGTGGGTTTACGGATGGATGCTAACGCAGGCAGCTGTAACTGGTCAATTTCAGCAAATCTGAGTCAGCGGGTGGTTTGCGCATTCGCCTTACAAGCGAAAGGTCCCTGGTTCGATCCCAGGTGGGGACACAAGCCCCTCTCACCGTGGAGGGTTGCGTCAGGAAGGACATCCGGCGTAAAACCTCTGCCAAATTACCAATGCGGATTAATCTGCTGTGGCGACCCCTTGGTGGAGAATACAAGGGAGTAGCTGAAAAGTACATCTGAGTCAGCAGGTGGTCATGTGGGATAAGTCCTTTTATATAAAGTCTGGTTTCAGACAGTAGTTGACTAACTGATGGGCATTGGCAAGGCCCAATATAAAGTACACAGGGATTCTTTTTTAACTGTGAATCATGCTAAGCTACTCTTAGAGTCCAAGAACAAAGATACTGAACTGAAAATAAGCTCCTCTAAGTGCATCGTTAAAAGCAACACAGAGGTTTGAAAGTAGCTGCTGTTTTAGCTCAAAGGATTACCATCTGCTACAGCTTTAACTGCAAGTTAAAAGCCTTTGTCCTACAAAGTTAAGGATCAACGACTTCAGTTTTGAGGAATTCATGTGAATCTTGGTGCTCTTTGCCTTCAGTTTACCTTGCAAACTTTATTTAAACGTCATTTTGTTAAACCACCATGATAATATCGCAACCATATTTTCAGCAATTTCTAAACTATTTGAACATTCCTTTGAAAGTGATCGCACTATTAGACTCAGAAAGCCACGCAAAGTAAACTATCTGTTTTCTAAACCAGTTCTCACCTGCACTCGTCGCAAAGAAAGAAAGAAAGAAAGAAAGGCGTAGTGAGGAAGACTTGTGCAGGGAGTCTGTGCAGAAAGAGTGTTGAGCTCAGGAGTTATTCATTAACACATTTTGCACAGCACTTTCCTTCTCCTTTCTTCCAGCCTCCAGAGATAAAAACACACACTCATTTGAATGACTGGGATGCCAGAGGGTGGTCTTCCACCTCACTACTTCTCCAGCATGTTCAAATGTGTGTGTACGTAGCGAGAGGGTGTATGGGTGGGGGTTGTAAGCAGCTCTGTTTGAAGGCCTGTCCTTCTCTGGGAAAGATTTAAGTTTCAGTTGGAGGGTAAAATAGCTAACAGATTGCCCAGCGTCCGTACCACCGCTCCTTACTTCACGCTCATCCCTGCACGAGACCAAACCCAGCTTACTGCACGTGCAGGAGGCATACACCTGCAATCCACTGCGGTAATAAATAGCTAATGTAATTACGATAAATCTATGTATTCATCGGGACCTGGTGGCCATGATTCTATCTAGCTGAGTATGAAGAGAGCCCAGCTAGCTTTGTTCAAAGCAGGCCTTAATATACAAAGATAACATACGGGGTCTGACTGCTTTCCTGAACCACATCAAAGGGGAAACATGATAACACTTGGTCACTGAGCCTATCGAGCCCATTTGTATCCTCTTATATTAAGTTAGAATACAGTGGTTCCCAGTCTAGGGCCCGGGCCTCCTTAATAGTACCTGAGGTCAGACAGTTTTACCACACCAGAGTTTCTGCCAGTGTACTACAAGCCTGGCAGCCTGCTGGGCCTTAAATGCTTAGTATGGGTTGTGCATTGGTCCATAGGTGCTACTACACCTATACTACTGTTGGGCTTCAGCCATACCCCGTGCTGACCTGAGAAACCGGGTTCTCGTGTGTGTTGCTGTTGTTGTTTTGTAGCATGGGCTACAGTTAAATGGACTGGTACTCACAGAGCATTTTTCCTACCCTAACTGAGCAGCATGGTTTTTACTACAAGCCTCATTCACACAATGCTTTAAGTATCACACACACACACACACGCCAATGGATGCATGTTGAGCAAACTGGGCAATCTGCTTTAAGAACACTTCAGCACGAGGCCTGGAGGAGCCGAACCACCAACCTTAGCTCCTGAGACTCAACCACCCCAGTTATGCTAACACAGCTTATCCTATCAGTCAATTTATCACTTGCCTACTGTTACCATAAATTTCACACAAAACAGCCTGAAAAGACTAAAAATCACTTTTAAAAACGGAAAATGAACAAAGGGAAGCAGTTTTAAATGTTTAGCTGGTAACGTTCCATTTACACTTACTAATTAATGTAGGCTGTTAGTGGTTGCCTCATATCTCAGTCAAGTCATTAACATACAGAAGATACACTGCCTGGCCAAAAGATGACCACATGCATTCGCCCAAGGCTTTGCAATGTCACAAAATTTCCATCCAAAGTTGCGTCAATTTTTGCCAAGCTCTTGTATTGATGATGGGAGATTTAGACCACTGTGCAAAGTCTTCTCAGTGGGGTTAACCCTCTGGGATCGACGGACATGCCGGCCAGCGTGTGAAAATAATGTCTCACGTTCTCTGAACCGCTCTTACAGTTTGAGCCCGATGAATCTTTGCACAGTCGTCTTGGAATATGCCCGTGCCATCAGGGAAGAAAAAAAATCCACTGATGGAAAAACCTGGTCATTCAGCTGACCTCCCTTTTTAGGCACATGACATTGCTGGACCTAGATCTGTCCACCTGTAGGAACCCCGGATCAAATCACTGCCCCAAGAGGCTTGCACGGTAGGCACTAGGCATGGCTGGTGCATCCCTTTCACTTCTCTTCTCACCCTGATGCACACATCCCTCTGAAAAAGGTACATCTGGACAGATCAGACCACGTGATCTTTTTTTTTTCCCACTGCTCTAGAGTCTAATCTTTATGCTCCCTAGAAAATGAAAGCTTTTCTTTCCAATTAGCCTCACTGATAAGCGGTTTTCTTAAGGCTACATAGCCGTTTAGTCCCAATGCCTTGAGTTTTCTTTGCATCGTGCATTCGAATATGTTCTTACGTTTACGATTAAACAGAGATGTTAGCTGTACTGCTGATTTTTCATGATTCCATATCACCAAACGATCACCAAAGTGATCTCCTGGACAGTTCTTTACCCAATTTGACTATTTTTAACATCTTCTTAGTTTTTTTTTGCTTGATGCTTGCCAGTGACTTGACCCTTCTGAAACAGAGAAACATCTATGACCACAGGATATGTCCTCCAGCACGGCTGTTTAAGGAATGAGAAGTTACTCACTGCATCAGTTTGGATTAAATAACCTGTTCCCAGCTGAAACTCATTGATCACTGCATTAATTATCCCGGGGAAGCCTCTTAATTATTTGCATAGTTATATTCAGATGGTGACTTTTTTTGACCAGGCGGTGTATATGAAGGATGAAAGCTGTGTTACACTTTGAAACGCAGCTTTTCACTTGCACTTCTGTTGTTCACCCAGTCTGTCACTGCTGTTCCCATGTGGCCCATGTGAGTATGTTAAACCCAGGTCAAAAGTCCGGCTTCTGAATGAATGAGTAGGGGGACACCAGCCAAAAAAGATTTTGCTTTGTTCTCAACTTCATTTATTATAAAGCCTAAGTTGGTTAATAATACATACAGTGACTACAGAAACTGAGCACACTCTTGTTCGAGTACCAGGTTTTTCTGATAAATCATTTAAAAACTTCTTCCATCTTTAATGTGACCTGTAACTAGTACAATTCAACTGGAAAAGAAACAAATCTGTTGGGGAGAAATATTAAAAAATAAAAAAGTACAATATGCTGGTTGCATAAGTGTGCACAACCTAAAACTAATACTTTGTTGAAGCACCTTTTGCTTTAATTACAGCATTCAGTGTTTCTGGGTACACACCTGCCATCAGTTAAAGTGACTCTGATTTACCTCAAATAAAGTTCAGCTGCCCTCGTAGGATTTTCCTGACAATGACTCAGTTCCATCCTAAAGCAAAGGGATCTTATTGTTCAAAGGTATCAGTCAGGAGAAGGGTACAAAAAATTTCCACAGCATTACATATACCATGGAACACAGTGAAGACAGTCATCAAGAAGTGGAGAAAATGTGGACACGGTGATGTGACTGGCAACTGGACGTTACACCAAAACTGATGAAAAGATGAGAAGAAAACTAGTCAGTGAGGCTGCCAAGAGGCCTACAGCATCAATGAAAGAGCTGCAGGAAGTTCTGGTTGTGTAGAACATGTGACAACAATCTCCTGTATTCTCCGCATGTCTGGACTACGGGGTAGGGTCGCAACATGGAAGCCTTTTCTTACAAAGAAAAACATCCAGGAACAGCTGGATTTTACAAAGAAAAATCAACCCCCAAAAGCATGTGGGAAACTGTGTTACGGTCTGACGAAACCAAGGCTGAACTTTTTGGACACGATTCCAAAAGGTATGGTTGGTCCAAAAACAACACTGTGCATCACCAGAACACCATACCCACAGTGAAGCACGGTGGTGGCAGCATCATGCTTTGGGCTTGTTTTTTTTTTGTGTGTTTTCAGCTGAAACCGGGGCTTCAGCCAAGGTGGGGAGACAGCTCCAAACAGTGTCAACGTTGGCCCAAAACGTGGCACGTCTACACACACTACAGCAGCCACAGCACACACCAAGAGCCTCCGTCGAAATCAAAAAATGCACATTGAAAACAAATGGCATCACATTCAGACAAGTCAGCACACTGTAATAACATTAACTACCAGCTGAACCCACTGCTGTGCATATCTAATTATGCTTGTCAGATGGCTGCTCTGAAACCACTAAGATATCTGCTGAAATACAGGCACGAGGTGATCACAAGCAGCAGATGTCAATCCACTCAGCGCAACACAATCTCACCTTCTGTGTAGACTGGAAGTTAAGAAAGAAAAGTAAAGAAGAGAAAGTGACAATGTTGGAGCAGTTCTTCGATAGAAATATTTAGTTTGCCTAAATACAAAATGCACGAGATCGAATAATATTTCATTTTTAGCTGTGGTGCTTTTTTGCATTTCCTTCTGATCTCGCAGTAAATATCCATCCTTACTGAAACTATCTAGGGGATCTAGGGAAGCCATTCCACTTCCTGTCAGTCACATTTGTTGAAATTGGCTGCAATTTAGGCAAACACGCAGCAGGGGGTGCTCACCAGATAGTCCTCGATGAAAAGGAAGGACGATAAACCTACTGAAAAGTCACGGAGGCTCACAAACTGTCAAATCCAGGACAAATTAACATTGTTCACCACAAGCGTTTGAGTTCACGAGTATTTTGACTACATGGTGAGTCGTAACCATGGCTATAAAAAGCATGAAAATAT
>VUQH01037305.1:33443-47260 GCA_015106775.1 Etroplus canarensis | reverse complement strand
CCCCTTTAACACGTTTAAGGTTCTTGCAGTTAATTAGTTTCTAATTTGGGTGTTTCAAGCACATCTGACCGTGTGTGTTTAGTCACACTTGCATACTTTTTTTTTTTGTGAATAAATTTCATGCTGTCACGATCCCCGACAAAACATCAACACAGCGAATCCGCTCACCACGTGGTTACCGGACCCAAAAATACCAGCCAATCGGATAATTTGCTGAAGCAGCGGCGCTCCCCCAGCCAATGAAAAAACAGCAGCGCGTTACCTAGCGGCTCCTGTGACTAATGCGAGTCATATGACTGTGACACCCATGGAGACAGTTACAAGGAACAGGGTTTGCTCTCGGATTTGAAAAGGAAGGAGACCTCCTGTACCGAATTTATGTTGGTACAAAAATGCCCCCGACTCTCTTCCACAAACTTTTCAACAAGAGAAATGCGTTTTCGTCGCCGCCTCCGAGATGCAGCAAAGAGGACCCAGCTTTCAGGTAGCCGTTTGTGTTCGTGTGTGTGTGTGGCTGTGGTTTGCGTGGAAGGTTGCGCGTTGATATTATTTACGACTTTCGCTGAAATGCGTGGAAGCGTGACGGGTCTCCGGAGCTGTGGCTGTTTTTCAGCTTAAATGCACTTCACAAGCCAGCGCTGTGGAGTTTGCCTGCCTGGATATGAATGTAGGAAAGCGGGACGTGTGAGACGTGTTGTGTCGTGTTGGAGCGATGGGCTAACATGCTAATGCTAGCTGCTGCACACGTTGTCTTGGAGGGACTTGGCTTGCCTCATTAGCTCATTTAAACAACTGTTCGTGGCCGTGTGCTATTGATATACCCCAGACGCCAGCTAAATGGTGTCACGAAGTTGAAGCCGCAGTGTCCCGCTTTCTCTTTGTCTCCCCTTGTGTCCCCCCCCTTTGTGTTTCTGTGGGAACGGCGTGGTGGCGAGAAAACGAGGCGCATGTGACAGCACGCTTGAGCTCTTCTGCAGCTTGAAGCACCCGAAAACTTGCAGCAAAGTCCTCCCTCGGTCAGCCCGATGTTGCCGTAGTCTCCCGTCAGACAACACAGGAGGACACTGTGCTCTTAACCGCAGCTAAGGTGACCGGATGTCCCTCTTTAAGTCGGGCTGCACCGTGTTTTTACATCTTTTCCCCTGTCCCACATCTTGAGGAGAGAGTCCCACACATTTTCACTGGCTCAGCAGGACGTGGACTTTTGCCCAATGCATGTGAGGAGAGCAGGGAAGGCTTTTTATGCAGCAGACTCATCTCACCACGATGCACCACAGGAAATCGCTCCTATCTGAAGCCATCAAACTTTACAATCCCTCACGTTAACACCTGGAGTGTTTATCTTTGGTCATTTCTTCTAAAGAGTACTGTTTTAAACGTTTAACTGTGCGTATTAATGTGACGTTGCACCTCTTGCATGTAGGTTTATACATTTTCATTTTCCTGTATTTCATATTTAGATCTATTTGGAGCATCTGAAATTTAAGCGATTTTCCCCTTGGGATTAAAGGAGGATTCTTATTTATTTTAACTAACACAAGGTTTGCCTGTGTTATGCTGTCCCAATAAGCAGATTTTGGTGACATAAAGCAGCAGTTTATGCAGAGAAATAGTTTTTGTCTTTTCAGTTTTGCACAAGGTAAAATATGCTGTGAAGTGGCACTATGCGTGTGTGTCATAGTTGGCAAAATGTCCCAAAATTAACAAATATCTCACAAAAGGCATGCCAGTCTATATATGTATCCCTACTGAAAGTCAAACATGGTTACCAGACAGAACAGCTACTTAATTAAAAGAATAAAGGAGTTTATAAAGGCTGTTACCCAAGATCATAAGAACAAACCTCAGCTTCCTTTCATCCTTACTATATTTACTTAATAAGTTGGAAAAGATGCATTCAAATGTGAAATATTTAGCCTTTACGTGGTGAATGCAATTCCTGTAATCTGCACAGTTTATTGTAGTTTTATTTTTAAGTTATATATGAACATTTCGGGCTCAACTTCACAGCACTGCTAATGTGTCCACATTGCCCCACATTTAGTTCAGGGTCTGGTCATCCAAATTGCAGCAGATGTAATGACTTGAGTCGACCGCAGAAGCAACCAACCAGGCTTCTGTATTGGCAGATTGCTGATGCACAGTGTTAAAAAAATTCCAGTGGGTATGTGTAACTCCTTAGTCTTAAATTTGTTTTTTTCCGAAATTAAGGCCTTAATTGGAGATGAGCTTTATTTATCACGTACACAAGTATACATAGTACACTGTGCAGTGAAATAGTTTTTGTACCCGCATTCAGTTAAAAAGTGGCACAATAGTAAACTGAGAAGAAGTTTAGAAGATGTAATATCAACTGTAACAATTTGTTTAGAAAATGTACAGAATATACAGGAAAATGTGTAAAATGTACAGTATGTTAAGAGAAATAAGGGTGCGGGGTGTTCAGAAAAATATACAATGCCACTTTAAAGTTTGGAGTTGAGCAAATTAATGGCCTGAAGGAAGAAACTCTTCTTCATCCTCTTAGTGGTGGTCTTCAGACAGCAGTACTGCTGACCTGATGGAAGCAGGGAAAAGAGAGTTTGCTGGATGGTCAGGCTGCCTGAGGATTTTCACAGTGCTTAACCTGCATCATTTGGAGTTAATGTCCTGCAGATTAGGGAGGGTGGATCTAATGGTCCACTCAGATGAGCAGACCACCCTTCGAAGGGCCAAGAAATCCTACTTAGTGCAGCTTCCCATCCAGGTGGTAATGCTCCTGCACAGGATGCTCTAGAGGATGCAGGTGTAAAAGTTCCTGAGCACTGTAGTTGGGAGCTTGAAGTCTTTTAAGTGTCTGAGATGGTAAAGATGCATTTATTTTCTTAAAAAATGACTATTAATTATCAAATCCGCTATTAGTCTTAAATGCAGGAGACACAAAAAATGATCAATATATTCTCATTGAAACACTTAGTAAAGAATTTGGCGTATTTGTAATTAGTGTTTTGTCTTTTAGTGTAAAAGAGATCAGAATGACCAGAACCACCAGTCTTGCAGGGTCATCAGATCCAGCCCCAACTATAAGCTTTATCAGAAAGGAAAGTTTGAAGCTTAATCTTAAAATTAGAACGGCTGACTGTCTCATGAATCAAATCTGGGAGCTGGTAATCTATTACTATAACTATTTGAGGGTTAAGTTGAAAGCCTAGAAAGAAAAGATTAACATAGAGAGGCATTTGGCCAGCTGGTGGGGCCAGTAATCGCTGACCATGAACAACGCAGCTCCAGAACCAGAGAAATCTGCAAAAAGGCAACTACGGGTTTATACTATTGCTTTACATTTCTTATATTCAGTTTAATACTGTAATATTGTTTTTGTTTAATGCTAATGGCACTTTCTTTGTTTGAAAAGTAGGTTTACATCTGCTACTACATGTTGCCTGTGTTCTTTCTACAGAGCAGTGATCTTAATGTTTTTGTTATTTTTCAGCACTTTGAGTTCCTTTAAATCTTCGGGCAAAACTATTTGTAGTACGATCACATACTGTTTGCTGTTTCATGAATATAAGTTCTTTAATTTGATGAAAGCAGCTTAAAAAGGTCTTGAAGTCTCAAATGTAGATTCCTTAAACCTGCAGATACCCAACTTTACTGTTTCAACAGTAAAGTTTTTGCTTTTATAGAAATCTTGCAATATGGGTTGGTGTAAAGTAGGTAAGTATCCGAAGTTTACTTAGACCAGTGATACTAAGAACAAATACAAGATGGCGTGTGCTGATTGTAGGACTTCCTAAACTCATTGTGGGTGCCCCACATCCACTAAAGCAGATAAACATTATTTTAATTGAGAATTTTAAAAAGTATCAATTCAAAATACCCTTTGATATTCATCCATTAAATCAGTGGTTCTCTTACTGTGGAGCATGGAGCCACTGTAGTTGGAAAACATGAGGTTCATATTTTTCACCAGGTGAGAAATAGAATTTTTTTTTTTTTAAGCCAAATTAAACAAAAGATTGCGGATACTTTTGCACTGATGAGAACACTTAAGTAAAATGAAAGTGGGGTGTGCATTAAGGTAATTATAGTTAACTAAAACTAAGCTAAAAACTGAAACTATATGAGAAAAATAATTGTAACTAACTAAAATAAAATTAAAATAAAAACTAGACTTTTGGGAAAAATCAAAACTAACTAAAATGACACTGTGGGCTTAGGACACTAACTAAAATCAAATAAATAGACAGGAAATGTCCTTAGTTCTAGTCTTAGTCAGTTGGATTAAATTTAGTCAGTCTGTCTGATGACACTTTAATGCTTCTGTTTATTGAGAATCAGGATGTCTACGTGATTGTCACTCATCTGCCTTCACAAAGTGTTGTTTGTCTTGTGATTTCTGATCTAAACATCTTAAATCTTCCCCTGACAAATACCATTCATATTATAATAATCAAGAATACTAACACTGAAACTACTAAAAACTAAACTAAAACTAAACATTTTCAGACAATTAAAACAAAACTAAAATGAGCAAACCCACCCTGGAAACTAACTGAAACTAAGATGATTTCAAAACAAAAACTCAAAACTAAATTAAAAAAGTTTGAGAGCCAAAGCTTTAAATATACAGTGCAAGGGGTTGTTTGGATAAAGAAAGCAACATGTCGACAGACAAAATTTTGATATCACAGAGTATTGTGGTGACATGTTGCCCAACACTATCAGATTTTCTGTTGTGCAGCTCTTTTAAAGATTATTCAGGAAACACAGTATTTATCAAGTGTCGAGCTGATATAAGTACATGCTGCTAAAGCAAGGCATGTAGTGGCCCTAGGCAGAAGTAAGCTGCATAAGAACTCATTGATACACTCTAAGGTTACAGTCATTGAGCTGACTGGGAAGTGGTACTACTCTGCACTCCCTGAGTTGATTTCCAGTCTCTCTGTGTATTTTCTGTCACACATTTGGAGTCAGTTTTGCCACCACTGGAAAGAGTACTGTAAAGTTTTTAATGCAGTGGCATTACAAAAAAACCTTGCCCACCTTGTCACTCCTGGTGGAGATATTTACCTGAAAACTCACCTCCTCGTGGTGTTGCTTGTACTTTGGCCCATGTCTGAGCCAGAGCACGTTCCACTGCCATAAAGGTGCCCTGCACCCGGTGATATAAATGCAATCTGTGTGTGTGTGTGTGTGTGGAGGGGCTGACTGGCATAAATCCCAGAGCAAACAGGCAGGCAGCAGGCTTTTCTGTTAGCTCAGTGGTCAGCTGTGCTCTTCATACCTCTGGCATAAGCTCCCCATTCATCAAGCATGAAATGCTCTGGAGAGGACAGAACTGTGCAGAGACATGGTTGGAGAGGACACTTGTGTGGTAGTGGGAATATGCTAGAATGCAGCATTAAGTTATAGGAGATTCTGCATTAGAGAAGACTGAATGAGAGGGTTTTGTGGAAGGGAAGAGGAGGATGCTGAATAGATGGCCTAAGAGACAGGAGTCTGGTGGGACAGAGTGGATACCGTGGGGGAAAAATTGCTGGTTGTTTGGATGGACATAGTAGAGGATAAGGCATGGCAGCAATCTACTGACAGAGGTGGACTACAGAAATTATGATGTTTGCAATATTCTATAGTAATATTTTAAGAAGTGTTGCTGACCTGCCTGCTGTTACATTCTGTGCTGCTTATGTAAGAGAACAGATACGAATAAACTAGCCTGGGTATGATGTTGCTGTTCATTTCAGTCAAGATCTTGAAGAAACTGTTTGAAAACATCTGGCAGGTTGTCTTAAGTGTTACCCCAATGTGACACTGTTTTTTGTGCTAGGAAAATATGACTTCTTAAAGTATCTTAGAAGGGCCTGTGTTGTAAGCTAATGTGACATTAAAACAGTGTTTTATGCACTTTATACAGCAGTCCTTATTGTTGATTCCTGGATGGCAAAAATAACATTTTTTAATACATATATTTTTAATATTCTGAACAGATGGAGCTTTTGGTGTTTTGCAAGCCTCTGGGCTGCATTATGCATCACCCACGCGAGTCTCTGTCACAGCACACCACTGTGCCCTCCAGAATACCACAGAGGGCAGCAGGTTGGCTGACCCTGAGAGGAAAGCCTAAAACGACTCTCCTGTTTCCCTGGCTGCGGCACCTGACTAGGGACAGCATACTGTACATTACACTCAAAGCCCCTGGCTCATCCTGTAGCCAGACTGAGGCCTGATCATTAGCCAGTAGCTTTGTCCTCCCCACCCACACTCAAACTGCTTGTCCTGGCAGCCTGCTGAGGAAACTTCCTACTTAGCCTGGACCAAACAGCTCAATATAGCTGTGTTTGTACTGAGATAAAGGAGTGTGTGTGCAAGAGTGACAGCAGGTTTACATGACATTTGACTTGTCTGTTTAATGTGTCGATTTCTGGAGCCAAAAAACTTAATTTTTTTTTAAAGTAGGTGGTGAATTTAAATTAAAATGTAGTGTAATGTAATACAGGCTTAGTAAAGCATTACATTGTATTTGGTGGAGCAAATTTTTCACTGCACTAGCTTTATTGTTAAAGAAATATTTTTAATAGTTCTGGAGAAGTCAGTTCTTAGGTTCCTCCATTGTGTATTTTCATAACTGTGTGTGTGAGGCTTTCATCAATCTCAGGCTGTCGTGTTTGTTAGATGATCGCATGGCTGCCACGCTCAGTGGCAAAAAGCTATGCGATCAATAAGCAAAGAGCCATTTGTATATGTTGGTGAAGATGCAAAGTTTGTATTTTTTGAGTTAATGCACACTTCAGTTACATCCTGTTGCTATTGATCTAAAGTTTTTAACGTACATGTGACCAGTCTTCCTCTTCCCTCCAGTTTAGCGCTTTATGTCATCAGTGTCTTTATAAATTCTAATCTACACCCTTATATCTAAATGCAAAAATCACTGCACTTTTATGTATAGTAGTTCTACCCTGCTGTGTTGGCTTATTTTCCTGTGACAGTAGAGTCACTCTGTATAGTGACATGATATACACTCAGCTGCACCAAACTTTGGAATAGGATTTGTATATATTAAAAGCTAGTATCAAACAGATTTATGTGTATGTTATAGCTTTATTTTGCAGGCCTGCTTTCTTCTCTGTGTGCATGCTTGGGTGAATGCTGCAGGCGTGCCAAGGTTCTGTAAAGACAGCGGCTGTCATCAGGTTCCTGTCAGGGCTATTTCAAGTGGCTACACTCAGCTTTCTCAGAACTGCAGGGTCATAGTAAAGATATAGTTTTACGTAAAAGCTACATGGGCGTCACACGCTCGTAATGGATAATAGTGCGTGTATTCGTCACAAATTGTTCAGTATGTGACGTTCAGCTTAGTATTGAATTTCTTTGGTCCATTACGCCCTGTGAGCCAAACAGTTAATGTCATTGTAATTATGTCTACATGCTGGCGCATCCAGAATGAAAGTTATAGCGCAAGAGGTTCTTCCCTAAAATATTTCTGGCAATGAAATCGCAGTTCTCCATTACCTATAGCATCCTAACAGGGTTAGCCTTGAACACTAAGCAGACAGGTTGATTCTTTTAATAATTAAAAAAATGTATGATGTATTCATTCGAATTACAAGTTGAACTGGAGTTTAAATTGGGCTTCCTGTGTAGCCAAAACATGCAACATGTCTGCTCATACCATATGGCTTAATTAACTAACTACCACGTGCAGCTTGTACTGAAGGGAATCCACACAGGAAAGGAATTACTTGTTGCCTGTCGCTTTATAGCTGATGGTTTGTTTTTAGTTACCTTAACAGTACATGGTTTTATTTTCAGTTTTTATATGCATAATTTTGGGGCTAGTGCAGAAACAAATTTTTACGGAGTACAGAAATATGTATACACTACTCACAAAGTTATGGATATATGGCTTTTGGGTAAAATTTATGGAAAATGTAAAGTTCACACTACAGTAATATTATATCACGAAAGTAGGATATTTAAGTGGAAGCAAACAATGGGGGTTTTTTTTCATCTCAAACAGTTTATTGAGACAAAAGCCAACAACAGTGGTGGGTATACCACAACAAGAAATGTCACTGTCTCAATAATTTGTCATGTGTCCTTGACCATCAATTACAGCCTGACTTCTGTCACTCTTCTAGTCTCTCTGTATCTCTGTTGCAACCTGCTAAGCTCGGTAGCCACTTCCTTCTGAGAACATCCTGTTTGAATCCTCGCAGTGGAACAGGTGATTAATTGTTAGATGTCGTCTTGGCCTCATGATATCAAAATGTGAACAGCATGGTGAAGAGGACTGTTTGAATACCAATTCTAACTGAACCAGAAAATGTATTGGTCGACTCATGGTTCAAACACCAGTTGTGAATTTTGCCATTAAGCACCTTGTTAGGGAATAGCAAGTTATGCAAAAAGTACTGAAACACTGAACAGCTGGACATGTGCATTCAAACGTGTAGAGAAGGTCAAATAAAGTTCACCTGTAAAGGTTACAGTGCATTTTAGGTGCATCCTGAAATTTCACCCGAAAGCCAAATATCCTTAACTTTGTGTGTGTGAAATCAGATGAAGTGAATAACATAACATTGAATTCTTCATCTTGGCACCTGTTAGTGGGTGGGATATATTCAGCAGCAAGTGAACAGTTTGTCCTCAAAGTTGATGTGTTAGAAGCAGGAAAATTGGGCAACATTAAGGAGTTTGACCAGGGCCAAACTGTGATGGCTAGAAGACTGCATCAGAATGCCTTCCGAAACTGCAGCTCTTGTGGGGTGTTCCCAGTCTGCAGTGGTCAGTATCTATCAAAAGTTGTCCAAGGAAGGAACAGTGGTGAACCGGTGGAGTCCATGCTTCGATGGGTCAGGGCTGTTTTTGCAGCAAAAGGGGACCAACACAATGTTATGCCCAATTGGTATATCTGTACACACATGCACTTGCACTACTGTCTTCTCAGCTGTGTTGTGTATTCTGGTCCATGTGAGTACTGTAAACTGTGGCACATTGCATTGGCAAAATATGGGATCGTAATACAGGGAAGATTGGACCAGCTCTGGTCTAATTATTCACTCACTTTTTCTTTTAAAATAAAATACTGAACACTCATTAACATGTAGCACACATTGATGTGCATTGATCAATCACAGATACCCTGCAGTTTGAGTAGGTTCTGTTGGAGTCTTGAGTCAAAAATTGACATTGCCTGATTAAACTACTTTCAATCTCTAAATGAGGAAAAAGGTCAAAAGAAAGGAACAGGGTTTGACAACGAAATGAGTGTGGTGACTGAAACTGATCATGTCTGTCATGTGATTTTTTTTTATTTTTTTCCCCCCTGTCCTTTTGCTTACTAGTTTGTTTTAATGTCCAGCACAAACCGTTTGCCCTCATTTCTACATGACTTCCACCACTACTGTTCAGCTTGATGATCCGTTCATGTGATTGTTTATGAGACATAGTCATAGACTTGATGCACTCAACCCAACCACTACTCCTTTCTGTCATGTGTTGCTGATTCAGAAGTTGTGACACAAAATTAAGCTTCACACACTGGGTAAAGACAAAGCACGTGTTCTAGTATGGTTAGTTATTGTTGAACAAAAATAAATGGTGTTCACAATAGCAAAAACTTTTCCCATGAATAATGGGACAAAATGCACCATTAAGCGTGACTGCAGATTTATTTGCTTTACATAGGGCTATTTTGATTTTCAAGAAAAATCAGTTTGTATTCATTTATTTCCAGTACTTTTTTTTTTTAAAGTGTTATTTACAACAAAGGGATTATATATGATATGTGCCTACAGTATGACTGCATATGTCAGTCATCTTGACCCTGTGTGAAAACATTATAGCTGTGAGCACAGTGATCTCTGAGCAGCATTTTCAGTCTCGGTATCATGTGATTACTGGAATGCAGAAGTCCATAATGCTACATAATCAGCAGCGAAACTGGCTGATACGCAGGTAGTCAGGTGTTTCAGAGAATGTGGGCCAGCTTATTAAGACAGTTGCTGTTTACTCAGACTAGTTCATCACAAAATGATTAATAGCTTAACAAGTGCTCTGCTGTGTGAATATAACAAGGTATAAATTGCACCCCCCACCTTCCTGGACCTGACCTTTAGCAAGGAACTAAGAGTTATTTTCAGTAGTTCTTCATTAGTTGAAGATAAACTTATTCACTATTAATATGAAGACTGAATAAATTGATAACTCATTTTGTCTATAAAGTCAAAAGTGCTGCTATGTAACAGTGATATGAGTTGTGTGCTTTGTACGGTGTCTCCAGCAGCAGCAGGAGTGTTACTTCTGTTATGTGTTGATTTTCAGTCCGTATAGCATTACACAGATACACAAGTCTCTACAGGAAAGGTTTCAAATTTGACAAGTTGGCAGAAGTGTCTTCTACTTCTTGGTGAGTATTAGCACGTGTATGCATTTTTTAGAAAGTAATTACACTATATATGAACTGGTGTAAGGGTAGATGTATCAGAAAGGTTAGCTCTGTTAACGAAGTGATTCATATACATGCAGTAGTATTTATTGCAGGTGTGGAAGCACAGAATGACCTACAACTAGTGGTATAGTGGTACTCATGTATGTCAGTCAGTTTCCAAAGGTGCAGGGACTGAAGTGGTAGCTAAATACAGTGTTGCTGTGTCAGTACAAGAGTGTTGAGGGCTTTGGTAGTACTGCTGTGTAGTCTCTGAAGTCATCACAGAGCAGGCTGCCTCCATGGAAAGATTAGTTTTCTTAATATCTAGATTGTTCTTGGTGTGGTTTGCTAGATATTACACATAACCTCAGGGTCAGAGGATTTCGTTTTCACGCCTGACATTTGGTATGTGTTGCACCTCTCACTTCTCTCTTTCTGGTCAATATTTTCTGGTTTACACTTTTCACTCTAAATAAAATTTCTAGTAGGGATGTGCATGTCTAGTCAACTAGATATTTAAATATTGCCACTCCTTTCAAGTTAGATGCACAATTTTGTTAATGTATAGTGACAGTTAGCTGTTGGTTCTAAGATGTTAGGACGCCGCTCGCCATCACCCAGGGTTGCAGCACTGACGGAACGCAGCAGTTGATTCTCCCTCTCTGATGGGAAGTTATAAACAAATGAATTGGAAGCAGATGAGAGCTGCACAAACCAGTGCGGTTCCGCCATACTAAGATGGAAAAAAAATGAGTGGTTGTATTTCGGCTGCGTCAGAGTAAAATGACCTATAACCTCGCTGCTGAAGCAATACAGAACCACACTGAGAGAAGAAGGCTGTTGCTAACAATGTTAACATTAGCCACAGTCAACAAACTGATTTAACAATGAGTGCGTGTGTGTGAGACGTTATACACAGTGTGAATTTCAGCAACTTGTAAAACTCGATTTGGGTATCCAAATATGTTACACATCCAGCATTTATATGGTCAGTGTTTACACTGGACTATTAGATTGAAGTCAATTTTTAACGTTTCCCAAGTGTTTTCTTTTAGACTTGTTGGTTAGTCTGAATTTTTTCCTCTCCCCATCTCACTCTTTCATTTAAATAACTAGTAAATTATTTACCATTAGCATTCCTAATTTCACACCCATGTAGTGTATCCCCAACTACTTAAATCTTGAATTCGACTTTGAATTAAATAGGAAAATGCTGAATTTTTTATTTGTAGAAATGGTCCTGCTTTGTGACACCATTGAAACTCTGCTGTAAGCTGCAAAAATGCCACAGAAATGTCTTTTTAAAACTGCTGCACCTAACAGAATCCTCCACCGTGCACAGCCGGAAGAGCGTCACACAGCTTAGACTGAAGGGATGTTTATGTAACAGTCTCTCTCTTAGTCTCTGCCTAACACACACACATAGACATTCTAGTGGCATTCGAAAGGGGGAGAGCGCTAGGGCACTTTGAGGTCACTTTAAGCTGATGTTGGATTCAATGCAGTCTAGAAAACTAGGCTGCTGTGGTTTGACCTTTATCAGTTTACACCTAGGCCAAGAGCAGCCAGTGTTACAGTTACAGCAAATTAAAATTACTGGAAAATGTATGAAAAAGAATTTAGTTTTTATTGGAAGTTAGCTACATGCTTCTACTATAAATATTTAAGAAATAAATGTTCTAAAACTTTCTTGCTGTTCACAAGGTGTGAAAATTTTTAGGGTGTGACCAGAGGTCATAAGCTTGCATGGAAACGCATTTGGATTAAGCTGATATTTAGCAAAAAAAAAAACCCACAACCATTGCATCAGGCCATTTCAGTACTGATTGTGATGGATAAAGCATCAGTTCACCATGCTTTACTTTACCTTTATTTTGCTATAGCCCAAATAAGCTGGTCCATTAATCTAGAGAAATAACTGCAGAGAACTTCTGGGAATCTTATTTAAAAGGTTTAGCGTCTTTATGCTCGTTGTTACCCTGGCCTTTCCTCTGATGATTCTTTGAGATGAATAACTGCAATTAAATTAATTAGATGAAGAAAGAGAATGTCAAGGAAGAAGGAACAGAAGGGAGAGAGGAACAAAAGAATGGTATTTAGAAACGGCACACATACAAATCCCCACTGTCACTCTCTTATCACAGAGCTTTCTGGCTGGCTAGCAGTCCAGGCTCAGTGCTGTTGCTGCCTCTGTACTGTCCAGCACACAGAGTGTTCCTGCAATCACCTGATAGTCTCATGTTGTTGTGTGAATTTAGTTCACCGCTATTCTTAGACCTTCATTTGGCTTGGAGAGGAGAAGCGAGAGAGGAATAGGGAGAGGGCTGGGGAAAGACTGGCAGACTCGCAATGATGCCCAGGTAGGAGTCGGTAATATTTAACCTGGCTTTTATGAGTCTGAGTGGGCATGGTGGTGTTCTTTAAAGGAGGTTTGAATACAATTCTTGTGTTGTTACTCTTAGATTTGTTTTCTGACAGCTGGGCAGTACACACAGTTGGTAAGAAAGGCAGTAGTTTTTAACTGTCAGCCTCAGCGGCAAAGAACAAGATTGATTCTATCAATTGAGGTCAAGTTATGTAATGTGGATTACTGGGTTTGTGGTGAAGCATGCCTTTTGGTTTAGGATGGGGGAAAAAGCTGCACAGCATATACGTGCTTGGGTGGAGTTGTAGTTGAAAGAGTTTCTGTTTTACATATCCGTGATTTCAAAATGGATAGCAGTTGCTAAGCAAGAAGGTGAATCATTCAGATAAGTTGCCATCCTGATTGTTTCCCTCTTGGAGTTTTTAATTGTAACATATGAAGAAAAACATTAGTTGGTTTTTCCTCCTTTTGTTTTATTTTTATTTTTTTTACCAATGGGTTGCTCAAATAAATGGAACCTTTCAGACCTGTGCTGCTCAGAATTTTAGCGCCTTTTGATTTAGACAGTTGTGGTCACAACAGTACAAGCATGTAACAGTCATGAAGTCATGTGCCGCTTTTATGAATGACTCCCGTCTCTCCTCTGTCAGTACTGTGACTGTCACAAGCTCACTGATGGGGTACTTCCTCCTTCACTCTCATTCTGCCTTGCATTGTTTTCAGATGCTTTTTTTGTCTTTGTCAGATGTTTCTCTGTTTAACTTTAAATTTCTGTATTTTTCTAGTTCTGCATTTTTGTTGTGATGTTGGCTTTTGTTCTTTGTCTTTCACTCCTGCTCTTACCGTTAGGCGTATATATTTTTTTTTTTGCTCTTGGACTTTTTCTTATCTTGGCCTTTTAGAATTATTCTTTGCTGTGTTTTCTAATTCTTACAAAAAGCAGTTTGCATTTTTTAAAGGAGAAAAACATTTTCTTGCTTTCTGTCCAGTCTTTATTCTTTCTTCCTTGTTTCTTTGTCTTGTCTTTCTTCACTGTTAGGC
>VUQH01037304.1:4281-19149 GCA_015106775.1 Etroplus canarensis | reverse complement strand
ATTTTATTTGTAAAAAAATTTTGAAAAAAAAAAAAAATTTAAAAAAAAAAAAAAAAAAAAAAAAAGCAGAAGGCTCAGAAAGCCAGAATAGACTCTCCAGTGTCACTAAATAAGAGACAATTAAACTTGACATCCCCAAAGCAGCTTTTTCTTCACTACACAGGGCTTTTTCATGCATGCCTCTACCTTTCCTCTAAACTGTGCCAACACATATTTAAAGCTAAACAGTGCCCCCTTATGAAGATTTTTTTTTCCTTTCTAGCCCTTTAGTATAAGGTGGTTCTGAATAAAAAGCCAGCATTTTTAAAATTTCACTTTTTTATTTTCTGCATGTACAGTGATTAAAAATCAATCCAAAGCAACTTTAATAGAACAGCTGCAATTACACTGGAATCAAAACAGTTGAGGCACAACTTAACAGTGGAAGTGTCTCACAACAACAGTTCAGTATCCAGTCACAAGTTATTCAAAGTTGAGTGATCCCACTTCAGTGATTTTCTGTATTTTCTTACTCAACTTGGTACCATGTTACAAATATAACTACAAAGAGTACTATACATACAGTAAATCTATGGTAAGTCTTATGTCTATGTATGTACAAACAAAATGAGTGTTACATCCGGAAAACTCCAAAACGTGTCTTCGTTGTTGGTGCATTGAGTGCTGCACTGAGGCTCAGTCCCAAAACCATACGAGTGTCAGCAGGATCAATAATCCCGTCATCCCACAGTCTGTAAAAATAATAAAGTGCTCTACATTATTAGATGGCACATTACTCCTCACTCATCCGATACTTCTTGCGGTGCTAGTGCAGGACTATAATCAATTACTTTAATAGAGTGTCAAGGTTCTGTGTACCTCTCTTTGGATAACTCCCTCCATTATCTTCTAGTTTCAAAGATTTTGATTTTTTTTCCCTTCTGCGAGGGATAAGATTTGCATTCTTATCAGTGCCTGACCCTCTTTTTCATCATTACCTAAGAGCAAGCAATATGCCCTTGTTAAAAGACTATAGTATTTGCACAATTTAAGGATATTATTTCTGCCCTCTGTCCTTTCAGAGAGATGATTACAAAAGACAAAGTAGCAAATCCTGACATTTTTGAAATTAAAACCAGCAAAAAGTTTGTCAGAAATAAATGAAAAGATAAAACATTTGCTTTTGTCCAGGTAACTATTTTTTAATTAATAATTTGTTGCTGGCTCAGTACACAATTCTAATTTAAGTGGTTTCAACTATTAGTGATTACATAGATCAGACAAATGCTTACAGGGTACCTTGTGATAATAATAAATTCATGTCTATAATAGGGCCTTGATTATTTGTCAGTAATGGGAGTAGCTACAGTTTCTCTTCTGTACACCACCACATTGGATTTTAAATCAAACAATCAAAATGTGATCAAAATGTAGACTTTTATCTTAAATTCAAGAGGTATGACAAAGGTACTGTTTAGAAATTACAGCCATTTTTATACATCGTCCCCTTTTTGAGTGGTGCAAAAGTAACAGGACAAACTAACAATTTTAAATAGAATTGTTTTTAATACTTGGATGAAATTCCTTGCAGTCAATGGCTGCATGAAGTGTAGAACCCATGGTCACCACCAAATGCTAGGTTTTGTCCCTCGACATGTTCTGCCAGGCCTTTATTACAGCCACCTTCAGTTGCTGCTTGTTTGTGGGTCTCTCTGTCTTCAGTTTTGTGTTCACTAACTGAAAAGTTACTCTATTGGTGGCTGACTTGGTCATTAAAGAATATCCCATTTCTTTGCCTCGAGAAGCTCTTGGATTGCTTTTGCCGTATGCTTTGGGTCATTATTCATTTGCACTATGAAGGACTGTCCAATTAGTTTTGCAACATTAGGCTGAATTTCAGCAGAGTGTAGAACCACACACTTCAGAATTCATGCTGCTCCTTCTATCAACAGCCACATCATCAATAAACACCTGGATCCACTGGCAACTATAAATGCCTATGCAATAACATTGCCTCCAATATGTTTAAAAGATGATATGGTATGCTTTAGATCACAAGCTATTCCATTCCTTCTCCATACTTTCCTCTTCCCAGCATTGTGATTCAAGTCAACCTTAGTTTCATCTGTCCAAAGAATTTGTTTGTTAGTTAGGAGGCTCTTGCAGATCTTTTCTAGCAAATGCTAATCTGGCCTTTCTGTTCTTGAGTGTAACCATTGGTTTGCACCTTGTTGTAAACCCAGTGTATTTCTTGGTTGCAGACTTTAGCAATGATACACCTATCTCACTGAGAGTGTTCTTGAATTGGCTAGATTTTATGAAGGATTTTTTCCCCTCACGAAGTCACAAATTCTTTGATCATCCACTTTAGTTGTCTTCTGTGATCTTCTAGGCCTTTTTATATCGCTGAGCTGGCCAGTGCATTCCTTCTTTTTAATAATGTTCTGCTTGTCACCTTGGCCAGTCCTACAGTTTTTGCTGTATCTCTCACAGTTTTATCTAGGTTTTTCACCTTAATGGCGACCTCCTTCACTTGCAACTATTTTGACTTCATATTCAGAGTTTCAGTTAATAATGCTTCAAAACACAAGTTCAAAACTTAGAATCAACTCCAGATCTTTTATCTGCTTAGTTTGTCATGGAGTAACGAGGGAACAGGCTTCAACTGGCTATGAAACTCAGTCAACTGACACATTACTTTTAAACCTCTGAAAATGGGGGACTGTATATAAAAATGGCCGTAATACCTAAATAGTTAATGTAATTTGTTTTGACAAACCCCTTGAATTAAAGTTGAAAGTTTGCAATTCAATCAAAATGAAAAAAAAATGGTTGTTGTCCCAAACCTTATGAACATAACTGTATTTGGTCCATTTTTCTGGCAAATTATTTCCTTAATATTTAATGTAATTCACTGAAAAACAAGCTGTGGTATGTTCTGAAATGGCTGTTTAAACTCTACATTGGTTATTAATTTCAGTAGGGGGTTTCCCAGTTAAAAAAATGATGTAAAGTACACTATTGGCCTAATTTTAAAATGGTCTCCCAGAACTGCAACACATACACAATCGCCACATGATTATTTGTACTCTGTGCTTATACACAACAAGATGACAGCCCAGAGGACTAAATGAAAAGCAAAAATGGCTCTTATTAGTAAAACAACAGGTCATCTGATGGAGAAGAAATGGACTTGAAAAGCATCACAGCATCACTTATCATGCCTTAATAGGCTTGTGGTTTCTTAGTTCTTGGAAAAGCAGGCTCACATGAGATTACTGAAAAGGTTTAAATTAGAAACACATGATGGTGGTCAATCCAGAAATAACATTTGATTTTAACAATAATAGTTAAACTACTATGAATTCCCGACATTCAAAGACTACACAAAGAGTCAGTCCTTAATTTTATTACACACTTTACTAAAACATAAGATGTGTTGTGACCAAATCTCACCTAGCACTAGAGTAGTATGGACTGCCTTCCTCCTCGAACCGCCGCACAATTGGCTCCTTCATGTCAGCCTCTTGCTCTGCTGTGAACTGTGAATATATTGTGAAAATAGAATTAGGCAGTAAGGACCTGAGCCAAAGGCATTTTAAAGGTTGTCTGAATTATTGAAGGTGTAGTGAAATGTAAAGCTGAACGCACACAGCCATTTCATTTGCCATGAAGGTCAATTTCCTCAGCTTGAAAATACTAAGCCAACCTTTGTGAACATAATAAAAACAGACAAAACACTGGGTAAATAACGTAAAGCTTTTCACCGATTAATCTTCACTGATATAAATGGGCTGAACTACTGTAAATATCAGAAGCACTTCAATTTTTTTTAAGTTACAAATTAAACTGCAACAAAAACTACACACAACCTTTATAATGTAAACCTTCTTTAAAATAGTAGCAACAAAAACTGACTATTTTAACCTTCATAAAAATGTGATTATTTGCAAGGTTTTTGCATCAGTTTTAACAAGCAAGACCTCAACCCCATATAGCTGTTTTCACAAATGAACTCACTGTCCTAGCAAAAGACAGTGCACAAAAGAGATGAAGTAGACTATGCAGGTAGGGTGGAGTGGGTGAGATGAGTGTCAGTGGGCTTTATGTCAGAAGGATAGCAGCAAGAGTGAAAGAGAAGGCAGTAGAGAGATGTGCTATGATGTATGGTTTGAAGATGGTGGCACTGACAAGAAGACAGGAGGCGGAGCTGGAGGAGGAAGATGCTGAGATTTTTACCAGGATGAACAGGACTGGAGTACATCAGAGGGACAGCTCAGTTTGAGCAGTTTGGAGGTAAAATCAGAGAGGCAAGATTGAGATGGTTTGGACATGTTCAGAGGAGAGATAGTGGATAAATTGGACAAAGAATTTTGAAGCTGGAGATGCCTGGCAAGGAGAAGAGAGGATGACCACAGAGAAGGTTCAGGGATGTAGTAAAGGAGGACATGCAGAAGGCTGTTGTGATACAAGAAGATGCAAGGGATGGGGTGAGATGGAGGCAGATGATATGCTGTGGCGACCCTAAAGCAAGCAGCCAAAAGAAGAACTCGTTGTCCTGAGTTGCCATTTCTCACGTGTAATATGCACGAGGTGATAAAATGGTTCACATATATTCTCTCTACTTGATATCTGAGCCTGCAGGAAGCAGGACACATGACAACCCACTAGCTCATTGCAAATTCACTCGATGAGTACCAGTGCAATACTCACATGGTTGCAATCGTACACTGCAATTACACTGCAATCAGACACTGTACTAGGAAAAACAAGGATTCAATGTCTGATATCTGCACATTTCAGTTCTGACATAAAGTTATACAACCCTGAACATTCTAGAAACGACTTGTGTTGGTTAAGAATGTATTGAAAAGAAAACATATTTCAATTTTGAATCCAATGTCAGTGTTAGTAGTTAGATGGCAAATATGTCAGAAAATCGCAGTAACTGTTATTTAATAGTGACTTTTGGTTGAGGTAACATTTTGGTGGAAACAATGAGTGGTGTGACTTGCTTATGCCATAAATTCTCTTTGTCAATCACTAACTACATATGAAAACAAGCAGAATACTGGCATTCTTGTATTTGTAGGTCACATGCGAATAAATTTCGATTACAGCGTTCCCTGTTTGCTCCACAATAAACAAGAAGATGGTTCATTAGTGTGTGCCATTATTCCACTTGTGCAGATATTTTGGTATGACCATGCATCCAATAACATTCTCGAGTTCAGAAAATGTCTACTTTTTACTAAATACATATGCAAAAAGCTATCAATTGTTCAACTTGGGTTTAATTGCAAAAGCAAGTAAAATAAAAATAGGAAAAGTAAGAATATTTGATACCTGTTAAAAAATTGACTCATGATTAGTTTTTACAGCCTTTGAGTCAAAACATTTTAAACACCATTAAAACAGCAGTCGTCAGGGCACTGATGTGAGGTGTCATTCTGAAGCTATTAATGCACTGTTAATAGTCCCATAACAGCATACCTGACACAGTTTAATGACAGCCATTTGATGGCTGCACTATTCAGGATAAGTCATCACAGTCACACTTAACATAGAAATAATTTTACCCTGCCATGTCAAACCATTATTGAAAGAAAAGTGTCTTTCATAATGTTTATGCTTTTGGCAGGAAATCCACCAAAGCTAATTTAAGCCTTTTCAGTGAAGCAAAGATTTTATTCTGCCATGTAAAGCGATTAATGTGAATCAGTACCTCCTTTCCCTCACGTGCCCTCTGATCCTTTGTAATGGTAGCCAGTACGGTGGCAGCCTGCTCACCGCCCATTACAGAGATTCTGGAATTTGGCCACATGTACAGGAAACGGGGGCTACGAGACAACAAACAGTGTCAATTTGAGTGGGCCTCACGAGCCAGAATAGTCAGTTAGATCACAACCAAGATAACAAAACCTCACAAAGTCAAAATATCATTTGAGGGAATGAGGGCTTAACCTGAGAATAGTACTGCTTCAATACTTCACAGAAACTCTAATGAGAATCAAATAACCTGAAATGAGTTAAAACATACACTATATGCACAAAAGTATTGGATCACCTATAACTTACAACTCCAGGAGCTTTGATGACATCCTATTCTAAACTCATAAGCAATAATATGAAGTTGGTCCCCCCCATTTGCAGCTACATCAGCTTCCATTATTCTGGGAAGGCTTTCTACAAGATTTTTGAGTGTGTCTATAGGAATTTATGTTCAATCATCCATGAGCGCATTTGTGAGGTCAGACACTGATGCTGGATAAGAGGTGCACAATCTCTGTTCTAATTCATCCCAAAGGCGTTCGATGGGTGGTTGAAGTCAGGGCTATATACAAGCCAGTCATGTTTTTTCAACCATGCCTTTATGGACCTTGCTTTTTGCACTGGGGCATAGTCATGCTGGAACAGAACAAAACCTTTCCCAAACTGTTCCCACAAAGTTGGAAGCATTACTGAAGTATTAAGATTTCCCTTAACTGAAATTGGCATTGCGCACACTTGCATGTAGCTGCTCAGTCGTGAAAACTCATGGCATGAAGCTCCTAGTACATAGTTTTAGTGCTGATGTTTATGCCAGAAGAGGTTTGGAGCTTTGTAGTTATTGAGTCAGCCAAGTGTTGGTGACTTTTACAGATTGTGTCTCAATATTCAGCGACCCTGTGACTTTAAATGGTCCATTACTCAGCGCCTTAATTGCTGTGGTTCCTAAACATTTCTGCTTTGCAATAATACCACTTGTGGTATTATCAATCGTGGAATAGCTAAGAGGGAAGAAATTTGACAACTGACTTGTTCCACACTGGAATTTAGTGAGCTCTTTAGAACGACCCATTCTTTCACAAATGTTTGTTAAAGAAGGCTGCATGACCAGGTGCTTGATTTTACACACCTGCGGTAAAGAGATTGAATGGAACACCTCAATTCAAAGATAAAGAGGTTTGCCCCAATATTTTCATCAATAAAGTGTAGGAGTGTGCACACAATAATATTAAAAGGGCCACTCCACTGATTTCATACACGCGTAAAGCTTCTTAAATGGTTATTTTAAAATTGTTTAAGCCTTCTTTTTTAACCAGAGGGAGCTGTACATGTAACTTAAAATCCTACCCATGTGGCCATCTACACCAGTGGTTCTCAGACTTTTTTTAGTACAACCCACCTCAAAAGCCAAAAAACAGTTTATGCACCACACCACATGATGTGATCAATCACTAATGTTAAAAGGAACCACACTGAATTTTACTTAAATAAAGGTGTATATCATCAGCACAATGATATCAACAAATTCTTTTTTTTATTTTCCCAACAAAAATTATATCTATTCACCTTAGTTTCACTTTATATTTTTCACCTGGTTGTCTGCACTCCACCTGCAGTGGTGCCGCACCTGACCCCACAGTTTGAGAACCACTGAGCTACGCAGACACACACAGTAAGGCACTTTTTTTTCTATGTAATGGAGTGCACTTCACAAAAGAGACTATGCATCAATAATTCAGCATCTTATCATTCCTATCAAAACAATGCTATCAGTGATGCGTCCTGGAGATAACTGTCAGAAATTCTGAGAAAAATTGATGTTTTCATACAAAATACATTCTCAGCTTTGTAAAGATTCAACTCTGAAAGTCTCTTTAACTGTTACAAAAGGTCACTTCCACCTACGTGGTAAAAGTCCAAGGGTATATTATGCATTTTATTCCACAAACTGAAAGGCATTCAAAGAACATTTGGTACTCTTGAATCATGTCGAGAAACAGCTAATGAACTTAGTAATAGTTCATAGTGAGGTCATTTACTTTAGATGTTAACAGGGTTGCATGTTTATTCTAACAAACCTCTCATGCTCTACGAGAAGTTCTTCATACCTGTAGGCTCTGCCACACATGCCATAGTTTCCTGCACCGTAGGAACCACCAATGATAACAGTAATCTTGGGTACACTGGCACATGCAACTGCAGTAACCATCTTGGCCCCATCCTTGGCAATTCCTCCTGCTTCATACTCTCTACCCACCATGAAACCTGAGATGAAGATGAACAAGAGAGACATGTCAAGAAGGAAAGTCTGGGTGTGTTAAAAAGAAATAATAACCAACAAGTAAATCTGTCGGATTGTTAAAACAGATTTGTACATTATACTGTGATTTAGTTATGATGTAAATCATGAAATTATCCCTATGATCACATATCACATTGCAATTAAACTAAACAGTATTCATCACTGTTAGCTGTGTAACAAAGAAAACTGAAATCCCATGACAGAACAAAATTAAGATGTAAATAATATCCAAATCTCAGGAGAATTCCTACCAACCTGTTATGTTTTGGAGAAAAACAAGTGGAATGTTTCGCTGGCAGCATAATTCAACGAAATGCGTCCCCTGAAAAGAATTTCAAACATTCATTAAATGTAGCACATTCTTAACAATAAAGAACAGCTGCCCAGAGGTAAAAGCACAAACATCTACTTACAATAATATGATAAGATGGTAATGATTTATTTTTTTGACATCTCAAGATATAAACAAAACCATGAACTTTAAATGAACTGCCAGAGTAACGAGTTGTGCAAATATTTAGGAGAATATATTCAAATCACACAAACTTTATGCACTGAAGTGCTTGAGGTAGTGTCTTGGTAATGGCCAACTGAAACTACCTGGAGTAGCAATCACATCTGGAGTTTGTATTTTCACAAGAAACTGTAAATTTGCACAGCGTCTCCTGAGGTAATTCTTATGAATCTCCATGGCTTGGTATCTGTTACCATCAAAAAATTCAATGAAAATCATCTGGCAACTGAATTTCTGGCCTCGCCTCAATCCCTCCATAAGGGAGGTCACCTGTCTCTATGCTGGCGTTGTATTTGCTATATTTTAGTTTGAATATAAAAGAGGTGAAAAGCCTTCAATTGTGCCAGAAAAAAAATTACCGCATAACACAGGCTGCCAGGAGATATTGAACAGGCAAACAAGTACAAAAGACTGTGTACTGTGTGGAGACAACTCATTTCCATATACTTGTATTGCTGAATTACTCAGGTGATTTCTTTATTTTGGCAGTTCCCTCTGGTGGCTGCCTTTCAGAGAAGCAGCACGCTTTGTGTTGCAAAGTGTAAACAGAACTTGGAAACAATGTGAAAGACGGGTGCCTATTAGAGACTGTCACTTGGAAAAAAAAGGATCCATCAGTTGGCTACTGAATGTGTGTACAACAACAGAAATCTAATCTCTTCTCTGGTACCACTCTCTCTTACCAACAAAAAAAAATTGCAAACAGCTTTTTAACAGTTAGCATAATAGAAGCCTGGGCCTGTCGCAAGTGATGACAGCGTGTCTCAGAAATGCATCTAGAAATGCAGGTGGTGTATTGATTTTTCTTGAATATTCTCTCTGAGCATGTTTCAGTCCCTTTTTAAAGTAATTACAATGATGAGATGCCCAATGCTTATAATGTCATGTTGAGACCTCAGGGATAAAAAAAAATGAATGAAAGAAATCTTCTCTTAGGTCAAGCTTGTAATCAAATTCAAAACGTGCTTAGAAAAACTGATTAGTCTATCATCACAAATTCAGCTCCTCATCTTCTGTAAGCCTGTATAAAGTTCAGCTTTGTGCAGAGCAAATTGGTTTGGAATTAAGTGAATTACATTGACTGAAAATTATTACTGTTCTTTGTCCATGGTTTCTAAATGCTATGATATTTATCAGAGTACTCATGATAGGATGCAGTGCATTTTGAGAGCTTCTTTATAGGAGGAACTCTGCACCTTGACTCTGAATGGTAAGTAAAAATAATCAAAGTAAAGAAATATTGATATTCAGTGTTGCAAGCAGCAAGTATCTGTGGAGCATAATATTTCACTACTGTGTTTAAAGTCCTTGACATTTTGAGAGGCACACAGCCAGCATAAAGCTCCCTCTTCTGGAAATTATATGTGATCATGTGGTTCAGTTTTTTACACTATGCAGGTGTTATTTATAATTATATTTTTTAAGAGAAAACTTAGTTTCACTATTTAATTTTTTTGTAAGTATGAATGGTATTTACCTTTTTTGCAGACTCTGAAAACAAGACTCCATTATTGCCAATGATTCCAACAGGGTAGCCAAATATTCTCGAAAATCCTTAGCAGGTAGAAATTGAAAATAAAATGATGGTGAGGACGTAGATTTAAGTGAAGAAAAAACATAATTCTCTATGCTGGAGAAACTTAAATCAATCTTTCATCACATACCTGTAACAAGCGTGTCTCCATAGAATGCCTTGAATTCATCAAATTTACTGCCATCTACAATTCTGGCAATAACCTGCAATCCAGTGAATATGCAACGGTTACAAAGGGCTGTAATGGAATTTCAAACAACAGGGCTACTGACAGCTTTTGAGCAAGTTCTACTTATTTAAGCAATTTACACTGGGTGTTGAAAAACTATCAGTTGAAAAACTCCTGTAAAGAAGGTGCAGTCAGTTTATCTAACAACTCTAAATGGACTGTCAATACTATTCTACACTACAAACACTTTGGCATCTCTAGAGTAAGCAGTAATTCTTGCTTCTGGGTTTCCATCAAGAATCAAAGGCCACATGCTTTAAACCAAATGAGAATATATGGCAAGCCTTGCCAGGCGGCACAAAAGCAAAGTGATTGATGCCAGCCACCTATTATTGACTCAGCTGCTGACAGAACCTGACAGCTGAACATTGTTTAAACTGTTCTCTAAACCTTTGAAAGCCAGGTCTGATTTGTTTATTTATAAATCTTAAGTATAAAGCAGGGATCTTTTGCTTGAAATAGTATAACAAATTTGTTAAATTAATGGCACCACTATTTAACACACACTAAACAAAGAATATCATAGTGAAGAAAAATCTAATTTAGGTGTCTGATCATTTCAAACTAACTACTGATTAATCCCATGTAGTAGCTTAAAAAGTACTCTAAAAAATCATGTTTGACCTACAATTTAAAAAGCAGTTAATATAAAAGCATACATATATATTTATTTTTTAAGTAAAGCCAGAATGTAGTGTGCAGGTAACTGGTCAATTACCTCCCTGACATCAAAGTTGCGTTTCAAGTTATCTCCAACTATGCCATAGAGTTCATCTGCAGGATATAGAGGGGCTTCAGGAGGTTCTATTGTAACCTAAAAATTAAAAAAAAAAACAGACTCAGTTTCAACAGAAGTCACAGATATAGCAGTTTGGATGTAATTGTTAACGATTATAATGAATGGAATGACCTCAATTTTTTTTCTGTAGTTTAGGTTTCTCACTGTCTTCCTTGCTAAATGGAGTGCATGGTTATCATCTAAAGCATAGTGGTCTGTCACACCAGATTTTCTGTAAAGCAAGCAAAAAAGTCAATCACTGACAATTTTACATCTCATAAATCATTACCTAAGTACTTATTATTATTATTATTATTATTATTATGCATACAGAAGGTTTTCAGACCCTTTCAGTTTTATATATTTTGCCATCTTCAAACTAATTGCAAAAAGCATTCAGTTAATGTTTATACTCAAAAATGACAAAGCCAAAGCTGTTTTGGGGGTATGTCACTAGATTTTTAAAAATAAGACACTGAACCACAACAATTCCCACAGTATTCAAGCCCTTTGTTATGACACTCACAAGTGAGCAATGTTGCTGTTGAGCTGTACCTACAACTTAGCCTGTGTCTAAGTGAATTCATCAGACATAATTAGGCAAGGCGCACATGGGTTTATGTAATATTTCACAGTTGATGGTGGATGTGAAATGCCAAAAAAATGACTGTGCACCTAGCCTCCTTATTCAGCCTGTTCAAGCTGCTACTAAACGATTCTACCAAGAATAATGGGAGAAACATCTGAAAGAAAAGTGTGCCAAGCTCGTAAAATCATTCCCAAGATGGCCTACTGCCAATGATACTATAACTAGGTAATAAATGAAGGCTTTGAATATTTATGACAAATGGGATGTTTCTGTTTCATTTTTTAAAAAAAACATTTTGACGTTGTGAAGTATTGTCGATTGACTGACATAAGGGAAAAAAGGGAGCTTATGTGCTTTAAGCATAAAAATATGGAATATTGTAGAAAAAAGAACACAAAAATCTCATACACTGTTTATACTTTAGCTGTTGAAAGACTCTTTTGTTCATTTTGCTGGCTAAAAATTAAGAAAAAGTCTAAGGTCTGTGTAAAATGAAAAACAAAATACCAACTTAAGTGTATGACATTTCACATCATTAGTAGCAACCTACTCTTTGTATCACCCAAGATTATAAATGGCACCACTTAAAAACCCATACTGAACTTATAGTACAATTATAGCACACAGGACATCTAACCCTAATTTTCAGAGATCAGAAAGTCAAGTCTTAGTGTAGTGGTTTACATATTCGTCTTACAAGCAAGAGGCACCTGGTTCATTTCGAGGTGGGGACACAACCCCTTCGTACTATAGAGGGTTGTGTCATTAAGGTCATCCGGTGCAAAACCTGTGCCAAATTTCTGATGTGAATCAATCTGCTGTGATGACCCCTTGGGGGAAACACAAGGCACCAGCCAAAGGTGCATTTTGAAAGTCAAGCCCTAGCGCATATATTTTGCAAAGGCTATTGCAATAGCTCTGTTGTAATTTAGGGTGAAGATGAAAGACACTAAAAAAACTTGGGATCAATTCTGTATATGTTCTATAAATGCTGTGAAAAATGGTGTGTTCATACTTGCAATGCAGATCAGCACCACCAAGATCTTCTGCAGAAACTTCTTCCCCAGTGGCAGCTCTGACCTGTCAAAGAAAATATGAACTTCATCTCTTCACATGTATTCAACAGAGATAATACAAAGTTCAAATATACAGCTTGGTAAATGAACTACCATTTAGCTCTATAAAAATATACATGCTACATATTTGTCTGATTATCAGTTAGTGTAACATTATAAAAATTGGCAAACCAATGGAGGCCCTCCAAGGAATATGGTTCCTTGCTTCCGCACAATGATGCTCTCGTCTGCCATGGCAGGTACATATGCTCCTCCAGCAGTACAGGAACCCATCACAACAGCAATCTTGAAGAGAGGGGAAAAATAATTATGTTTCTTATCAAACATGTACAATATTAAAACATGCCCCTCAGGCATGTTCAAAGATATATTAAATATTCTTGTTTGAATCACAATTTGTGTATAGTTGATTTTTCCCATTAAAAGTTCAATACACCTCATATGAAATTAGAATGTCATTCACAATTAGAAGTGTTTGATTTTTGCTTAGAAATCTAAATATTAGGCAGAAAAAGACCACTACAACAATGAACAACAATTCTTAATGTGCATCTACTGAAGGTTTCAAGTTGCCAATTGAACAAAGAATTGTACTAAACCTAGCATTAGGAACTGCAAGTCCTATCCGTAGCTCAGAGAAACCTTCCACTTTCAAGAGAACAATTAGACTCTTCCAGCAGTAAATTCTGAACATATATTATTCTGCCAAGTGAAGGACAAACATCCAAGAGAACATTACACTGACCAAAACTCTGAGAAACGTTACTCTTTCTGCATATAAATTTGAAAACAGCCTTCTAGTGTCAAACTCTAACATACAGTGAAGGTCAGCTTGGTGAAGAGCCCATTCAGCTGTTTGTCTCCTTTGAATCTACTAAAGAGCTGTGAGTGCAAGACCTGTGCAAAACATGCATTTCTCTTCTTTTTCATATACAAAAAATGGATTTAGTAGCCTGCAGGTATAAAAGACGAAGAGAATACAAGAGTACCATTCATTTAAATGTACCGTCTCTTTTTTAACATGTATGGTGGAAAAAAGAAAGAGCCACCCGAAGTGAAAAAAAATGCAACACTATAATGTCATGATCAAGCCTGTGCTGTAGCCTTAAATAAATATTCAGTTCTGTTTAAATACATTTTGTCGTGTGACTGCAGTCAATTTCTGTTTATAGATGTCTTTCTGACGGTGTTCCAACAGGGTCATGAATGCCCTGCTGCCATAATTAATTTCTTTTGTGTATCTAGCACTCAGTATTTTCCCTATCATTGCCTTGTAGCAATTGTAGGCTTGTCCCTTCAAAAGGACCCCTTTCTCTCTAGACAGCAAAGTAAAATAAATGAAATTATAATGATTAAAAGAACACATCAGAAGAAGATTGTCATTTCTATCTGCAGTAATTTATATTTGCCTTTCACACTGTCTAAATGCTGTCTAAAAATAAACAAATATACTGTGCAAGACTGCAACAATGGGCTTTCGTAAAGACTTGATCATGGGGGGAGGCAAATTAAAAAGCCAGTGTGTTAGGGTTTTATCATGCTGCTTTTGTGACCATTATATGTGTAAATACAATAGATCACCTGTGCTATTCCCTCTGAAGACAGCCTAGCCTGGTTGTAGAAAATGCGACCAAAGTGATCTCTGTCTGGAAAGACTTCAGCCTGTCTGGGTAAATTAGCTCCTCCAGAATCCACTGAAAGAGATAAAAATATCAGCATATTCAGACTCAGACTTTTCTGATGCCTCCTACCTGCAGGCAGGGCCTTCTGGGATGTCTCAGGTCTACATTACTGACAACAAAATCTCTCTCAGGATTTTTCCCATAGGGCCCCTGGGGAAGACACTTGGCTGACCAAGATACTGAATGCAGTAAATGACAGTGAAAAAGTAGCATGCAGATTTGTAAAAGTACCGAAATGTAACAATTCCCTTTACTCAAAGGGATTTTTCTAGTAGATGCAGTGCCACCACTGTAATTATCATTATTACTCTGTAATGATTTAGGATCCTATCTGTAGTTATAAATATACATGTGATTTTTTTTTTCTTCAAAGTAATGGTTCTTGTTTTTTTTTTTTTTTTTACAAAAAGGAGATT
>VUQH01037300.1:0-18170 GCA_015106775.1 Etroplus canarensis | reverse complement strand
ATTGGGACACCTCCACATTCCACCCCCATTCTAAATCCATGGGCATTAATATGGAGTTGGTCCCCCTTTGTAGCTAGAACAGCTTCCACTCTTCTGGGAAGGCTTTCTACAACTTGTTGGAGTGTGTGTGAGGGAATTTTTGTTCATTCATCCAGATGAACTTTTGTGATGTTCATTCTAAAGCTGTTGGATGGGGTTGAGGTCTGGGCTCTGTGTGGGCCAGTCAAGTTCTTCCACACCAAACTCATCCAAACATGCCTTTATGGAGCTTGCTTTGTGCACTAGGGCCCAGTCATACTGGACCAGAAAAGAACTGTCCCCAAACTTTTCCTGTAAAGTTAGAAGAAAAGAATTGTCCAAAATGTCTTAGTAAGCTGAAGCATTAAGATTTCCCTTCAGTGGAACTAAGGGGCCCAGGCCAATCGCAGATGAACAACCCTGTAGTATTATCCCTCCTCCACCAAACTTTACATTTGACACAATGCAGTCAGGCATGTAATGTTCTCCCGGAATTCACCAAACCCAAACTCATCCATCAGACTACCAGAGAGAGAAGCATGATTTGTCACTCCACAGAACATGTTTTCATTGTTCCACAGTTTAGTGGCAGCATACTTTATATCAAGCCATCTGATGCTTGGCATTGTGATGGTGATGTAAGGCTCTGCATGCAGCTGCTCGGCCATGAGCGCTGATGACTTCAACGCACTATGCACCTCAGTGCTTGGCAACCCCACTCTGCAACTTTTTTGTGGTCTGCCACTTCCTGGCTCAGTTTCTGTGGTTCCGAAATGTGTCCACTTTGCAATAATATCACTTACAGTTGATCACTGAATATCTCCAGGAGGAAAGAAATTTTACAAACTCACTTGTTGCAATGGTGTCATCCTACGTATTACTGTATCACATCCAAATTTAGAACGAGCTTTAAAATGACCCAATCCTATCACAAATGATTGTAAAGACAGACTACACTTCTTGGTACGTGTGGCAATGGGACCGAATGAAACACCTGAATTGATAAACTGAATGATTAACTGAACAATTAAGAAGTGTGGATCAATATTTTTTTCATATAATTTTAGTGATCATCACTACAGAGCAACTTCTGCCATGTCTGACTTTTTTCATTTCTACTCTAAAATGTTCTACTCTAAAATTCAAAATTTAGCACTATAACTTTTAAAGGCTTAAATTCAAATGTAGTAATAGTATAGGGTTGGGATTTTTTAAATGTTAGAGGGCTAAATCAATTTACTTCTAAACTATAGTTCAGCTGTGAGTGAATTGAGCAACTATGGCACTGTATACAAACATAAGAATCTTGGCAACAGTTGTCCGTATCCATGAGTGTAGCAGCATTCGTAACTATCAACAAAAACAGGGTGATTGGCTCAATATAACGAAAATAGATAATGGGTTGAGTACATATCTGGTTGATTATATGAGGTGATTTTTTTGCATCGCTTTTCCATGTTTTATTTACCTAATTTATTGGACTGCCTCCTTTAGAATTTCACTGAATTAAGTCCAATAATTTCCTTCCACCCACTTTCTTGCTGTTTACTAGCTGCGTTTTCCATGTCAGACTCATTTGTGAGCTAATGTTATTGTAGAACCTATGCTTCATAAGACAGCCATGTGAATATTGCAAGAACAGATCTGCAATCATCAGTTAGCCTGAGCAAGTCTAGCATTGTCAAACTCTACTGTCCAAATGAAGCAATTAAAAGTGGTCATAACAGAAGCTAGTAGGATCAGGAGAGCCTTGAGTTTCTATGGTAAAGCTGAGTTACATGCATTTAATTATAAATTAAATTCATAATGATTCATTGCGAAGTGGCCACTGGAGTGCAGTTTTTACAAAATGGACAAGATATGGTGAAGATGCATTTACAACTCCTTAAAAACCAGTATAGAGCGGTTAAAATAAGGATTGAAAAACAAGACGAATTGTTCAGGAAACAGAAGGAAAAAGTTACGAATTCAAATGATTTGTTACAAGGTATTTCTAACTTTCATGAAACGAGGTGTGATCGCTTGCCTCGCAACCGCTTCCTTAAATTCGACACTTTAATGCAAAAATTTGCCGCACTAGCCCAGGGTGGTTACAAAAGATTACAATGCACTTAGAGCATTTAGGATGCAATTACAACAGCCTACCTTCACATTACAACAGTCCCCTACACCTTTGTGACACATTATGCAGGTTTGGAATTTTCAAAATTGGTACCCTGACTTCCATGACAATTCGAGGTGTTTACAAAGTCTTGTATATTACAACACTCGGCGAATTACGTCATGGAGTACTTACAACAAGTTTGGGATTCATTACTAAATGTCACAAGCTGAATTTGTGTTAATTTGTAATCACCTTTGGGATCAGGGCTTAAATAAGGCAATAAAAACACTGTTCCAGAAACACACATTGGAACTTCAGAAATTACCGACACTTTGACTTGCTGGTAATACATGTAGCATTCATGATGTAAGCACAGTAACAGAAATGGCCCACTCAAAGTACACCTATTGTTTTGCATTATAAAAATGTTGGGCATGTGCATGATATCCTGAGTAAACAGATACTTCACCCCTTGAAAACGTTAACAAAAAAAATGTCTGAATATATTGTGATCCTCTGGACTATAGTGAGCAGTTAGATCTGGTATTTTTTAAGATCCATGGGTTCAGCATTGAGCAGGCACGGAGATAAGAGCTGAGTACATATGAGGACAGGGACCAGTGGGTGTGATAGGCCAAAGATGGAGAGCAGCACTCAATAGTTAAGAGCAGAGAATATGAGCTCACGCTCCACTCAATAGCTTCAAACTGATAAAAGTGGTGGTGGTCTTTGGAGTTAAACAGATAGATAAGCATGAAAAAGGAGTGGGTATGAGACTGAGGAGGAGGTGGGGGGACTACTCTCCCCAGGGACCAGACGTGTCCCCCTCCCTCCCTATCTCTTTCTTCACTTCTGCACACTTGGTGATATTTCACAGGATGTCAGGGGGCTCAAATTGAAAATCCCTTGATGAATCAATATTTACTGCAGCAGCTAAATGAATAGTAATAAGTCACCAGAGGCTGAGTCCAGCCACAGTCCACGGCCTTCTGTCTCACCAAATCTGGATTACACAAATTAACTCTGCTCATCAACAACACACAAAACACAAATACACAAAATGATTCAATTATAAGTGGCTATTCAATCTAACAACAACTGAGGGGATCACATCATCCAAATGACAAAGACAGCATTGTTGTACTTATCAATAGTAGATAACTGCAACTCCCTTCTTGCAGTACCTATATGAAATCTGTTCACTGAAGTTTTTGGCTGATTTTATGTAAATGGGATGCACACATTTGAACCTCTCAAAAGCCTTACAAAAAACTTTCTGCAAAGGCTGGATGCTCAAAGATGGCCAGACACACAGTTCTGATGAGCCAGCAATGTTACTTTTTCAAACTGTGGCTCCAGACTATGGAAACCTCTAGGTTTAAGTGTATTTACTCTAGTCTGGCTTGGTAACACCCTCGGCTTTCTGGAGCAACTCTTCCGAGTTTTACTATAAAAATAATAACTGGTGGAATATATTTATTCTTCTATGCATACTTGTTCTCCCAAGTCTTAGCTATCAGACAACAAAGAAAATAATCATTTTAATAATCTCTGGCACATGTCAAAAGCTACTGACATTTTACCAAAAAAGTTTGATTTGCCATTCTCCAAAATATGGTCACAACCTGTGATGACCTATGTGATTTATACTATTGAATCAATAGACATGTGGAAAAAAAGCCCAAACTAGGCAAAGTTACAGGACAATGACCACGAGTACACCAGCAAATCTCCAACAGAATTGCTGAAAAAGATAAGAACGAAGGTGCTGCAATAACCTAAAGTCCAGATCTCAACCTGATTGAACTGCTGTGGCAGGACCTTAACCCTAGTACTGCAGGACATCAATATATCGATGTCCCAGATAAGTTTTGTGTACTGCTGGTCGTCTATATATTCATCACTTGCGGTGTTTTCATTCACTGCCGGTCGTTTATATTTTGACTTTCTATATATGGTATGGTTTTGGTGATTTAGCCAATCAAATTGAGCAGGTATTATTAGATTTGGTCGAAAAACCTTTCATGACTCAACTTTTGCTTACATTCGAGACGTAAAAATGGAAGTCGTAGAAGATGTAGCCGATGGCGAAGTGTTTTTAGAGCTAGTTGATTCTGACAATCGTGATTTTGTAAGAGAAATATTTCTTAATGATGCTTCAGATGATGAATTTTTAGGGTTTGATGAAGATGATCTGGAAAACGATGAGCAAATTGCCCCATTCGAGGACACGTGGATTCGTGGACACCTGGACACACGCGCTCTCAGGTTCAATAAAGAAAAGAAATTAAACTTTGATTTGGGGGACAATCCCGAGATGGTTGATTTTTTAAAATTAATTTTTGATGATAACTTATTTGACATGTTGACCACGGAGACAAACCGATATGCGGCCGACTTTTTTCAGTCCGAACAGGGGCAACAACTGAAACCACAATCCCGATTTAAACTTTGGGAAAATGTCAACTGCAATGACATGAAGCGTTTTCTTGGCATTATTATTGCCATGGGGCTAGTAGAGCATCAAGATCTCCAAGACTACTGGAGCAAAGATGAACTTTTGGAGACGCCCTTCTTCAAGAAAGCCATGCCCAGGAACAGATTTTTACTCATTCTTTCTTTCCTACATCTGAACAACAATCACCTAAATATTCCAAGAGGACAGCCTGGACATGATCCTATATTCAAAATTAGACCTGTTTATGAACATATGAGGGGGAAATTTCAAGAGCTTTACTACCCAGGTGAAAACATAGCTATTGATGAGGGAACGGTAGCATGGAGGGGTAATCTATCCTGTTTACATCGTGTTTACATGCCGGACAAGCCAGAAAAGTTTGGAGTAAAGCTGTTCATGCTTTGTGACTCTTCAAATGGTTATTGCTCCAGGTTTGAAATATACTACAGTACAGATGACAATCCTTCACTAAAAGGAAAGATATATGACCTAGTCATGAGACTAATGGACCCTTACCTTAAACAAGGGCACAAGCTTTATGTGGACAATTATTATACATCTCCGATTCTTTTTCACGATCTTCGACAGCTTGGAACTGGTGCCTGTGGGACCTTGCGGGCCAACAAGAAGGGAGTACCGGATGAAATCAAAACAGTCAAATTGAAGAAGGGGGAGAGTTTGCCAATGACCAATGGTATATTGCAGTTGTTGAAATGGAAAGACAAGAGAGATCTCCTCATGTGCTCTTCGGTTCATACCGGAGAATTCGTCGACACAGGGAGGAATGACAGGAGGAGTGGTCAGCCCCTCCAGATTCCTGAATCTGTAAAGGATTACAACAAATACATGGGAGCCGCTGACAGATGTGACCAGATGATCACATATCCCGCATTCAAGAGACGGACACTCAAGTGGTGGAAAAAAGTTTTCTTCCACTTGTTGATGCTAGCTATTCTCAATGCGTACCTCTTGTACAGTGAGCACTGCCGCAAGAAGAACAAAAAGCCTGTGCTGCACAAAGTCTTCAGACGAGAAGTTGCTAAGAGTTTGATAAGCGAAACACCACCACCTCTTCCTGTTGTTCGTGGGGCTGTCAACCCAAGAGATCTGGACCGTTTGACTGGAAGGCACTTCATAACCAAGATACAAAAGAAAGATGGACAAAAATCCACACCCCTTAGAACATGTCCAGTATGTAATGAACCTACAGGGAAGAGGAAAGCACCTGGGGATGGGAGAAAAGTAATAAGGTCAACATACGAATGTAAGAGCTGTGATGTTGGACTGTGTGTTGATCCATGTTTCCGCATTTACCACACTTATAAAGACTATAGGACTGCACATAGGACAAGAGAGCCTCAAAGACAGAATGACACTGATAGTGATTAAAATAATGTACTGATTAAACGGTGTAAATATTCTTTTCATTAATGGGTCTATATATTGTTTAATGGTGATAAAAAACAAAACTGAAATACTGTATGAATAATTTTAACTTTGGATTATTACCTTCATTTGGACTTGGGAATTTATGACATTTTATTGTTATTAAGATAAGCAATATGCATGTTTTGTTGTTTGCATATTTGCATGAAATATATAATTATACATATTTTACCTTCTACCTGACTTGAAAATTTTAATCTTTAATAATATTAATCTTAATTAATTGAATGGCAGAGAGAAAATATCATGTTATGTCAACTCTTATTCAAAATATTTCCGGTAATATTCTATATACAATCTTTATTTTTGCACTGCAAAATGTTGTGTTCAATTCTGAAAAATAAATACATTTAATGTTATTACAAAATATGAACAGATCAATTAGTAATTTAACAAAATAATCACATGGTAGTTCAGCCATGAATTTCATCAAAACAACTCAGCACACAGAGATGCTGAGGCTTATTATCAACAAGGCACTGCAGTAAACTGATAATCTATTTATAGCTGGCAGGACTAGGGTTAAGAGAACTGTGCATAAATGAATGCCCACAGACCTCACTGAACTGAAGCGATGTAAAGAAGAGTGGGCCAGAATTCCTCCACAATGATGTGATTGGTTGATAAAGTCATACAGAAGATAATTAGGTCAAGTTATTCTAAAAGCTACAGAATCATGGGGTGTACTTACTTATTCACAGGACTCCAGAGCGTCCCATGAAGACTTTCTTTTGCACATGACTGCATGCAGCGCTTACAGCATAGCCTACACAAGTAGCTGACCCTGTTTCCTCTGTTGCTCTGCAGTTTCACCACCAAAACACCGGTTGGTGGTCCAGTTTATTTCTTCGAGTTGATCTATTCTCTTCTAGTCAATTAAAAAAAAATGCTGACAAAAGAAGATCCAGGGAATGCAAACAGGGAAACTACAAAACTAAGGAGGCTAATCACTGTAGCCGTGGGCTGCATCAACTTGATGTGCAGTTGCACGTGTAGTTGCATGTGTAGGGAGGTGCACGTCGAGTTATGCCATAAGTTACAGCAAAGTATTTCAGAAGGGTTTGCAGTTATGACTCACCTACAGCAATATTTAAAGAATAAGCAGTCAGAGTTCTGACTGTAATGGAGTGTCCAGCACAGTCTGCGGATCTGAGCCCTATTGAGCTGTTGTGAGAGCAGCTTGACCGTACGGTACAGAGGAAGACTCCATCAAGCCAATCTACCTTGTGGGAGATGCTTCAGAAAGCATCTCCCACAAGGTACATGCGGGAGATGTTTTTTTGTTCGTGTTTTTTGTTTTTCTTGGCTGAAGGCAAAGTTTGAAGAACACATCCATCATTTCCATTAAAAACATTATTTCTAACTCTGGCAATGTCAGCATGTCCTGGTCATATGCTATATTTCCTATTCAGATTAATTTAATGTGTTTCTCCATGAAAAACAAGAGAATTTCCAAGTGCTCCCAAATTTTTGTGCACCCTTGTAACCCAGGCAGCACCTCAGCCCTCGGAAAACCTTGGGAAAACTTTGTTGCCAGGGATTGTGGCGTTTGTGTAAACCTAACAAGTCTTGGGGAAGAAATATTATTGCAAAGTGCATTTTTCTTAGTGATAACATTCTGTATATGACGTTAGTTTAGTGTTTGTCCACTAACGACTTCCTATTAGACATTAATTGACTCTACCTACAAGATGAGCTCAGTGTCCTACCACACAAGAATATCTCCATTTTGTATGTCACAGGACTTAAAATATGGGTGTTGAAATGATTGGTTGATGGATCACTTTCTGGTTCCAGGTTTTTAAATGGCTTCGGCACTATTTCTTGCACGAAACAAGCAATAAGGACATCTCTTCAGGTTTCTGGAAATAAGACGGTTCACATTTTTAATGACATTTTTGATGGACAAAAAAAGGCAAGTAATGAAACCAGTGAGTCCAATTAAAGTGTATTTACTGTGAACTCAAAAGGCCGAGTACTTAGACAGAGATGAAAGTTAGATTAATGAAGGTAAGGAAAAAAAGAAGAGATGGGGGCTGTAATGACGTTAAGAGAAAGACCTAGCCACCCATCTTCCTCTCTCTGGATTTGATGTGTTCCCCGCTGGTGTAAATTAATGTGAGGAGCACACGATTGTAAATGGTTTATTCTCTGGGTTATCTACTGTGTAAAAATGAGCACCATAAATTTCCGACCTCTTCCACTCGCGCTACACATGACTGTGACATAAAAGACGGGACACTGCTCTACACTGAAGGACATTAGAGACTGAGTCACATTAAAGCCAGACTTGAGGGAAGCATGTGCATCTGTTAATGAGGATTACCTGGCAGACTGGATCCTCTTGGCACGCCAGGAGAGAGCTGGGTTGTAGTTGAAGGCGTGCATGCTGCTGGAGCCCGGGCGGGTCACCATCTTGAAGCGTGTCCTGAACACCCGTTGGGAGACGGGGCTACGGTGGGTTGAAGAGGTGGCACCTAGGGGCAGGAATGATTAAGAAACAGAAGCCAGAGTTAAGCATCAAAGCAGTGAGTGCGAACGAATGCACATTTGCATCATTTCGAATGCATAATGCCACGCACACACACACAAAAACACACACAAGTTTGTCTGAGGACTCTGGCAGGTGTGCTCTTTAATAAGCTTCACATATAAAAATGAGAGGGAATAACAAAGGCAGAATTTTTATGAGTCTAATAAATCATAAGCTCTGTCTCTTTCCTCACTGCCTTCATTCCTCCTGCCCAGCCTCCCTCCTTCCTTCTCACTTTAAGTCTCATTCGTTATATCATTTTACAAATCCATCAGAGAAGAGGCAGAAGAGTAGAGAGATTGGAAAGGGAAAAAAAAGGGGACTAAGTGTTGTTATTTATTTATTTATTTGGCTGCGTATCCATCATGTTGTTTTATGATGGCCTGGGCTGGCTGACACACAGAGAACAGAATTTGCATTGAGGATCACTGAAGTCCCTGCTCATATCAAGATCAAAGACACTGAATAAATCTAAAAGTTTTGCTTCTTGTTGGTTCTGCATTTACTGGTGGTCTTCCCTAAAATGTCAAATAATACTTGACAGATGGAAAGAGAATCTTTGGTCAACAAGATCCATAGTGCTGTGTGAAAGTCTCAAACAGCTCCTAATTTCTTCATATTTTACTGCCAAGCAGCCAGACTTTGTTGTCATTTTTAAAGTGGTCTTGAGCAATAGTTCTCCAGGCTTTCTGAAAGTCTTCCAAAGTGTTTCTTTGGATACTGGCTGCTTTTTCACTCCTTTTCAGTCCAGTGTTTGTAACTGAACGTTCTCAGAAAAATATTTTTTGTTTGTTAAGCCACTTAACACTGACACATGACTCACTGAAGCATTAAAAGGCATGGATTAACCAGTGTTGTGTAACAGGAAACTTAGTAAAGAAAATATTTTAAACTGTATCTTCAGGCACTTTAGGCGAAGGAATCATGCCCCATGACTTGATTCCAAACATCCATCGTACTCTTCCTCATGCTGTTGCCCGCAAGGGGCAAATATTCATTCCAAAACTACTGTTTTCAAGAGTAATGCAAGGTGAAACTTTTTTGTTTTGTGTAATTGCACCATTACAGTTTCAAACAAGAACCTAAGTGACCTCATGCGGCTCACAGTTCATCATAATTCCCAAGTTATTGTAATGTGTGAAGTACAGAAAGAAAGTGAGAAGTTTTCTCGTCATTGGTTGGCTGAACGGCACAAACTAATGAGAATTAATATCCACTGAGAAGTCAAGGATGCTGACAGTCATTTCCAGGACACCAACCCTAGTTATGTAGTACAAGACGTTATTATGCCATAAATAAACCTAAATGTGGCATTTATCTACAGATGGCAGATGAGCACACAAACACTCATGTTAGGAACATTACAATCCAATCTTAGGAGTAGCAATTCATGTGAAAATGGAAAAGTGCCCCAAAAATGCCAAATATAACCACACGAAAAATTTTGGTGAAGACCCATTAGGTGATCACTGTGTGCAAGTTCTACTAAAATCTGACCAATACTCTGGGAGGAAGAGTGATTCTAGTGAACTGTGGACAGACAGAAGAATGGACATGTTGCCCTACCATGAGCGCATTGGTCCTTTGGCTGGATGAGCTAAAAATTGATTACTGATAGTTTGTTGAAGAGCCCAACACAGCTGCTCCTATTTTACTTTGATCTAAAGTATTATTTTGTATCAGTTATTTAAAAGTATTAATTTCTTAGATTGTTTGTAAAGTCTGCAGTAAATAAAAAAATAAACAAATACATTTTAAAATTTAATTGACTTTTCAACCTAATTTTATTTTAAAGTTTAAGAAATCCACTTTTTAAAAAACATGTTTTTTTTTCCTTCCAGTGGAGTAACTGGTTGAATCATAATGACCTCAATACTGACCAAACTAATCATGATATTACCTTTGCCCTTAGTAGTCCTACTTTATTTACGCTGTTTCCCCTTCAACCAATCAAAAGTATATCTTTGAGCCAATCAGCTTGGCTATCAGACTTTGAACTGTTCCCTTGCTTACTACACATTAGTATCCACTTAATGAGAACCACTGGACCATGACTGTCTGTACAAAGTGATGATTTAACAATTGGGTCCGATTGCAAGACACTCACATACTATACCTAAAAGTTTCTTCATCTGTTACTTGTGTGGAAATCATATCAAATACATTAATTTGGGGGATTAGTCCACATTCCTGGTCAGGGAGGAGTCACTGCCCCGAGTGGAGGAGTTCAAGCATCTTGGTGCCTTATTCACATACTAGACTTGCTACTCCTCTATGTCAAAAGGAGCTAGTTAAGGTGCTTCGGTTATCTGACTAGGCTACAACTCTTGACTGGCTTGGGAATGCCTTGGTGCCCCCTTGGACTTGCTGGAGGAGGTGACCAGGAAGAGGGAGGTCTGGGTGTCTCCCCCCTCCCACCACGGCCCAAACCTGGATAAGTGGCAGGAAATGAATGGCTGGATAGACATTCATTTATAATAACTCTTTAAACTGAAATTCAGTCAGGAGAGAACTAAATGAAAGGAGGGCTTCGTTTGGCTAACCCCAAGGCCGTACTCACATTTTTTGACATATTGCCAGCTATGAGTTTTATGATTGGCATTTACAATGTCGTTACCAACAGAACGAATAATCAGCCTTGTAGTAAGCCAGATATATTCTCATGGACAAGCTTTCACAGACAGGGATTTCATACAGTTTCGTGATTTCAAAGAAAAAGGTAGAAACCTTCCACTACTACAGGCTGAAAAACAAGACTTAACGCAACGTGAATCAGTCATTCAGCGTATTCACTAAAAACTATTTTTAAAAAAAGTCATTAAATGCACTACCTCCTTCTTCTACCCATCATTCAAAGCAGTGGTCAGCGACAGCACTCTGTCTTCCTAATGAGTAAAGAAAAGAGTGAAGTGGGGAGTGAGGGGGATTACAAATGCTCCTGGTGAGGAACTCATTTGCCATCACCAAGTCCTTAAGTGCCAATTGTTAGGGATGTTGCTGTTTTAATTAGCGTCCAATAACAAACGTGACCACAAGGCCCGTGGTGATGAACAATAAAATGATTCGATTTCCACTTTTACACATTATACCTTCTTTCTCCCTCTCTCCACTCTTCCCCCTCACCCTTCCTCCTGCCCTGAGATGCTGGTTTCATTTGTCAGCCATGATGCAGCCCTGGATCAGCTGGAGAATTCATCTCAGACAAACATTTAGTGTTCAACAAATCACTGAGCACTGGGAGGGCTGCTGAAATACAGAAAGCATGTTTACAACACACTCATAAGAAAGACGCACACACCCTACTGCTTTTAAGCAGTCACTCAGGCACATGTACACATATGGCAAACATATACAGACGTTCAATATAAAAAGGTGGGATTTTTTTTCACCATGGCAATCGCTTTCCTTGCTGACAGGTATTTGGTATAATGTCTAACTAGACACTAAGGGTGCGTTTACAGAAAATGCAACGTGAAACTTCTGCGCAGAGTGATTACACACATTGTGTCATGAAAACCCATCAGCTCAGATTCTCCTGTTGCCATTAATAATCTGAAATGGAGATTCTTTGAGGGAAGCAGGAGCCTTATGGCTCAACTTTGCTTTTAGATAAAGAAATCGGAGAAAAGAGATTGAAATCATAGGGCTTTATGGCATATACAGGACAACAGGCCTAACCTAGTTTAAGCGCCTGTCACACTTTGACGATTTAGCAAGCGTATGCTGATGCAGGAAAAAAACTGCAAATACGCCAGCCTACGTCAATTAAGTTCTAGGGACGTTTTTATAAGTTAAGAGCATGCTGAAGTATGCCAATATGTCGCAGCACGGTGAGGTCGCTGGAAAATTGTGAGCATGCACAAAAATCTTCAATGCTGGCTCATACGTCCCACATACGAGGACCATATGTTGCAGGTACTTAATGCATACGGAGACTCACGTTACTCATATGTCAAAATACGTGGAGATAATGTCTAGCATACCCAAAACATTAATGACCTATGAGTAACGTGTTTTTAACATATGTAACATATCTCAAACATACCTCCAACGGATATGGACGTTTGTAGACGTATTTGATGTGATCCAGTCGTACTGAACGTGTTTCTAACAAACAGCTACTGCATAATTGCGTATGTGGTGCGTTTAAGGGAAGGGGTATAAATGGGCTTCACGTTGTGAATGCCAGCAATATGCTAGCAGTCAATGGTATTACGTTCCATATATGTTAGAAATGTGTTATGTATCTGTCCACTTAACATCATTGTTCTACATATGCCAGCATTTTAGAGGAATTTGGATGTGTCAGCATGAGTTTGTTAAATCGTCATGGTGTGACAGGGACCTTAAGACATGTCATAGATAAACCTAATGAAGTTCATGAGTAAGGGACAGATGGAGCGGGAGACACATGGACTGGTGCGATGACTGCAATGATGCAGACACTGCACCGATCTGTGGTGAGGGGAGAGCTGAGCATTTCAGTGAAACTTTCGATTTACTGGTTGATCTGTGCTCCTACCCTCACCTATAGTCATGAGTTCTGGGTAGTGACTTAAAGAATGAGATCGCAGATACAAGTGCGAGGAAGGAACCGGTTGAGGTGGTTCGGGTATATGACCAGGATGCCTCAAGGGTGCCTCCCAGGTAAGGTTTTATCAGGGATGTCCTACTGGGAGAAGGCCCTGGGGCAGACCCAGGACACACTGGAGAGATATCTCTTGGCTGGCTTGGGAACGCTATACTAAAACGTTTTCCTGTTGGTGAATGGTGAAACTGACTAAAGTACGCTAAGGGTCGTTTAGAACTTCAGGAATGAAGTTGTGACACTGGATTTCATCTATTTTGACCAAGTCGTTTTGGAAAAGAGGTAAAAGTCAATATGTCACAGCTGTTACTGTGTTGAAAATGATGCATACTAAACTGGGATATTAATGTTATACACATCATTTTCAAAAAATTAAGAGATATATGGGCTGCACATATACTGATTTCAACCATACTGTTTGTTCCGTGGGTAAAAGGGCATGTGTTGGATTGTGGGAGACGAACCTAGCTCAAAAAAAAAAAAAAAAAGACAGCAACAGAGGGAGCCTTAGAGAGAGAATATGGGTGGGGGTAGTCATTTGTACAGGATTAGTTGCCTGGCTTGTAGTCACTTTTTCTCCCACAATCCATCTGTACTGCAGTCAGAGCTATTTGGGCATCCTGGGAGATGACAAATAGGGCTTGTCAAAGGTGCTGCCATGATTCCCACCCTGCAACCCCACACACCCACTCTCACCCTCCGCGCTCCCTCCTAACCAGCACCTCAATCTGCCTCTAAACGCTCCTTGCAAACATCATGACATCAACCGTGTCCGAGACGCTGTCGCACAGCTGTTCCACCTTGGCTGCTGTTTAATGACATCTATAGTGAGCTGTGCTGTTGGTGTTTGTGTGCATGTCAGCAGGGATGGATGGACGGCGTGGCTCTGATTGTAAACCACTGCAGGTTGTGTTGGTTGAGTGGCTCTGGGAGCAATGGGGTCTCAATCTTCCACTATAGGAGCATGACCAATGACCATGTGAACACATACGCGCGCACACAAACACACACTTACTCACACATATACACCTGGGGTCTCAATCTTCCCTTAATAGACCTCTGACAGAGGCCTGCCTTGCAAGTGGTGCCCTGCACTGTGAAGACACCATTTGCAGACGCATGCAGCCCGCACCTGTCCATCCATCTCTCCCTGACTAGCTGCTGCGAATCTACCGATAATCTACTCTCGTCGCCTCATGCGGCACTCATCGCTCCTTTTGCAAGTGGCCTGCCTTCCTGTCACAAAGCCACATTTACCACATAAGTTCAACAAGCTTTCCCACTTACCCATCAACATATATCTGCTTTGTGTTTCTGGCTGAGTTCAGAGGTAAAAGTCATTTTATTTACAATGATAGCAGGTTTATAACATCATCAATGCCAACTCTATTCTTATTAAGTAGACCGGGCATCAGCTATGACATGACCAATTCCCTTGTTTTTTCTTCTGCTTAATCAGTCAACTTTTGGTATTTATAGCATTTCGTTCTGAGAATTAACACCATTAATCTAGTTTTTAGTGGCACAGCATCAGCCAGACAGAATCACAGGGTCGGAATTTATATCTTGAGAGAAAACATTTGATAGGTGAATCCTTAATTATGAGATTAAGGGAGACGAAGATATGTAAAAATAAAAATCATTTAGTATCTGTGGTCTCTAGAACTGTCAATGTTAGGATTAGGTTATGCTCAGAATTCATCTGTAACTAAAGGTAAAAAAAAAAATTAAATTAAGACTTTTGTAGCTCACCCATATAAAAAGAAAAAATATACAACTCACTGTTTCTGTTTCTAAATGCAGTGTAAAGCATTGGTTAAGTTTGGTCGAGCATTTGGTTTGGTTTAAAAAACACCCAAATCCAAAAGTGTTTTTTTAAAAACCAAAAACATAACGTCAATGATGTACAATGTAGTAGCTCATCCAGCTCACGATCCATCACAATTTACAGGTTATCGCGATGTGTGAAGTACAGAAAGAAAGTGAGAAGTTTTCTTGTGATTGGTTAGCTGTATTGCACAAATTAATGAGAATTCAAATCCGCCGAGATGTCAAGGAGGCTCACAGTCAGTCATATTCAGGACATATTAATGTAGTTTAACACCAAATGAAAGTGTTTGAGTTCAGGACTAGCATCAGCATGTCATAGCGTTGACCATATTACTGATGTTAGCATAAGGGTGACAGGAAGACTCCAACTGAGCCTTCCCATCGTGGAAGTCAACCAACAGGACCACTCCCTCCATGATCATGGCCAATAAGATCATGATTATCACCATCTAACAGGAAATAAATGGCATGCAACTTGTGTGGCAAAAACAATGCTTCAAGCTATCACAGCATTACTGGCAGTAGGTATAACATCTAAAAGAGAACCATTAAAATCTGTCAGCATGACAGGAACTGTGAATATAGGAATAGTGACTGGGGAAAGTTGCAAACTGACCTTCCAGTTTTCCTCTTATAAAGATGGGAAGTTATGCTAATCATTGTGCAGAAACAGGTTTTTGCCCGTTGATCACCCGACAAGGCCCAAAGCTACACCTAAGCCTACGCCACGGCCCTCATCTAGCTTAAGACATTATAAAGCTATAAATGAAACCATCGACGGTATTTATGTATAGATGCAGAGGGGCACACATGAGCACTCGTTTTCTGAACCTTACAATCCAGACCAATACTCTTGGGAGTAGCAATTCATGTGAAAATGGAAAGGTACCCATGAAATAATAAATATGAACTTAACCTTGACCACAATTTGGATGAAGACTCATTAGATAATCATTGTGCGCTAGGCTCACTAAAATCTGACCAGCACTCTAGGAGTAGCGATTCTTGTGAATTGTGGATGACGGATGGCAGGGGCTCGATCCTTTGGCCGAATATATATTAGTGTTTGAAGTTCAAAACACCTTTCACCATACAGCACAATTCACTTCATTAGTCTTTAACAACCAAGAAGAACCTTTATTCTTAAGCCACAACTAGCTCTAAACGCAATTTGAATGAACTATTTCAAAATAAAATCAGGCTTTTTTTCCTCAGTTATCCCCTTTATGATTATCACAAGTCTGATCCCCTTCTGTTAGTCCAGCAGACGAATCCACTCAAAACTTGCGACAAATCGCTAATTTAGATCCAGCTTTATCAACACGAAGAGACAGATGCAGCATCACATAAGTGGATCTGAAAGTGTTGAGCTCGAGTTCTATCCCTAAGACGACTGAGCCCCGTCTAAGTACCATAGACTTTAACTAAAGTTGTCTTCCATGCTCTTTTTCTTTCTCTAACCCAAGCTCTCTAAATGCGGCTACTGACAGGCCACTGCACTGAACCTCCAATCCACCATCCTCTTAGGGATCCCCCAGCAGTCTGCCTCTCCATACCTGACGGCTAATTCCAGAGAACAGCGGTTTCCGTCTGCCCCCTCCCTGGGACAACCCGATGGATAATAAATCTTATTATTGACAGTGCCTGTTCCCCCTGCCATGCCATGTTCCCAGTCCCCTGGGGCTCATCCTCTCACTCCCACAGCTCCGTCTTACTCACAGAAGACAGCAGTGCTATGCTAACATCAGACTTAACAAGTGAGTTACCACAATTTAATAACCCACTGGAAGTCAGTGCGGTTATGATAATATGATCTCTGCATGTTTGACACCAAGTGATACTTTCTGACAGATGAGCCAGAGACATCAGAGCTTGATGCCCCACCCTGCCAAGAGAGAACTGGATTCTGTGGTCTTGGAATTACTGCGCCTTGTAACTCATAACAGAGTGGATCATCCATTTACAGAATGTGAGCCTTGCAGGATATGCTGTATGTGAGCAAGTTTAGCATCTTGTTTTAGGAAAATTAAGAAGGATGAAGACGCATGCCAACAGATCATAAAAAGTTCACATATTTTCCTGCAACATCTAATCCTTAAAGCCATCTCTCCATACAGTTCTTCTAAACCTCATTTTTACACAATGATGGACAAGTTTTTTGGTTTTTTTGTAGGACATGGGTTATCTGTAATTCCTGACCTCCTATTGACTGGTAACGAGACTAACACTGATCACTTCATCTCAACTTTCTGCTGAGAAACCTCTGGTCCTGGCATTCATGTGTATCTGACTTTACAGACCAACACCACCCTGTCAGGGCAACAGCAGCAGGTGAGAACACCCGACCAAACTTAAAAAGCTCAACATGACTGGCTCGAGGAAGGTGAGCCTAAGATGCTGATAAAAATCCAAATGTGCAGGATGCGATGGATAAAGCCTGACCCATGCAGACCCCATCCTACAACCAGTTGACTGGCCAAGCTGCTGGATCATTCAGCCCACAAGCTTCAACCAACAAAAACGCAGTGCTGCAAACTAAACAATTAACCCAGCCAGACTGGAATAAATACACTTTTTTTTGTAGAGCTGAGTTGACAACAGAAGCTCTTGTTACTGAAGTTCAGTTATAGTGAAAGCTGTGACAAACCGTTGGTTTGGTCATCTCTCACGCTATCCTGTGGAGACACCTGCAACATGCAGCTGTGCATCTGTGGGGAGGTCACACCATTTACTCTATGACATTTACACTCACCTGCCACTTTATTAGGTTTAACTTCCTAGTACCAGATAAACCAGCCACAGGGGCCCACGAGTCAGTGTAGTCCTAGTGCCGGTCCCAAGCCCGGGTAAATGGTGAGGGTTGCGTCTGGAAGGGCATCCGGTGTAAAAACTTTGCCAAATATGCGGATTCATAACACAACTTCCATACCGGATCGGTTGCGGCCCGGGTTAACAACGACCGCCTCCAGTGCCGTTAGCCAACAGGGTGCCGGTGGAAACTATGCTACTGTTGGCTGAAGACCAAGGAGGGAGAGAGGGGGAAAGCGTGTTAGGAGGCAGAGAGAGAGAAGGAAAGGTAGGAGGGTGGAGGTGAGAGTAGGGACTTTAAATGTAGGGACTATGACTGGTAAAGGGAGAGAGCTGCTGATATGATGGAGAGAAGGAAGGTAGATATATTGTGTGTGCAAGAAAC
>VUQH01037299.1:0-13061 GCA_015106775.1 Etroplus canarensis | reverse complement strand
ATTTGTTGTTTTTTTTTTTTATATATATATATATATATATATATATATATATATATATATATATATATACATATACATATATGGTCAAAGTTTCAAATGATGAGATCAGAATATGTGGAAGTAAGACAAAAGCTAAGGCTTCGGCCTGCTCTGAAGCTTGTCTGCATGATGCCAGTGAGACCTGTCAGCACATCACCACCTGCCTGTGGTTTAAAGGGATGTTGGCCTTAAACTGAAAGGAGCTAAAAAAGCTTATTTTCACAGAGGATGACCTGAGGGGCTACCAAAGACCAGTATAAGATAAATAAGGATTATTTTTGATCCGTGAATCATGCAAAGCTTCTCTGCTAGAATTCAAGAATAAGAATTAAATGGAGGATTAAATAACTGGCAACATGATAAACATAAAGTTACATCTAGTGGCTACTGGCTTAGCTTACCAGAAAGACTACAAATAGGTGTAAAGGGGTTAGGGTTGGTTTAATATAATCTTAATTTAAATACCCTTATTGAGTACTCCTGTACATATCGAACATGTTGTTCAGAACAGTATGTTCAATAAAACCAGAAGTGAGATGGACTAAAAAGTAGTTAAGAGGTAGTGAAATGTTTTGCTTGTATTGGCATTATGTTATAACGAAATCTTTTACTATGTGTGAGCAGATTTCACTTTAATGTAGCTGCTCAGTGTATATTCAGCTGTAAGGAAGATCAAACGGTGTCCATGTTTGTTTTTCATTCCTGTGTTCCACTCCCACAGTCTTGGCTGAAGAGGAATCCATAGGCCAAGAGGAATTCAGAGACACGAGCCTATCAAAAGTCAAGTTTACCACGGATGATACGGTCCTCAGTGGGGCACTTGTCCTCTGCAATCCGGTAACTGCCAGCATCCCTGACGTTGACTCCCAAAGTGAACAGCAACAGCCAGATGTCCATCTGCGTGAATGTGAATTAGGAAGCAATGTCCAAGATTTGAAGGCTTGTAAGAGCGAGGGCAATCTCAGAGACTGCACACAGAGTCCTGAACACAACACCTGCCTCGGAGGTCATGGTAAGAGAATTCATCTCTGTAGAATCCCCATTTTTTTCTCTCTTGTCATCCCATAGATATCTAGTAAATTAAAAATGAGGATCTTCATTCAGCTCACATAATTTTCAAAAATCTGCTGTTATGAAAAAAGGTAACATTTTATGTATGAGGAATGCTTCTGCAGGTGATGTGAACATACAGTATATGAACAAAAGCACTGGGCCACCTACACATTATGCCTACATCCCATGACATCCCATTCTAACCCCCCCATCTGACATTATTAAGGAAGGTGTGATGTTCTTACCTAGTCTAGCTAGTTCCCTGTCTGTTTTCTAAATGACCTGACAACAGCTCTGATCTCAGTAAAATATGTTTTGGACTTTTCTCCCATTTCAGAAAGTCAAAATGCATCTAAAACCTCTGCGGTCTGCAAGTCAGTACCTCACACTGAGAGTGCTGCTCTGAGCAGCCAGTGGCCCATCAGTCTCCTGTCATTCATCAGTGTCATTCAGGGACTTTTTACATCCCTTCTGGCTCTGGGCAACAGCCTGGTGATGATGATAATCACCCCAGAGGCTCTGCACAGCTCTGGAGCCTGTAGCCTCCTGGTTTACCTGGATCCTGGCCTCTCCTTGCTGGCTGTGATTATGCTGATTTCCACTGCTATGCCACAGGTGATGCTCTGTGTGTTTCTGTTCTGCTACCTTACATGTTGCTTTGAAAAATTTCACTGAAGCTCTCAACAAGGCCACATACATGGTTAAACCCATTAATATAAGAAATTATCAACTGAGAATCTTTTTATTTCTGTTTGTTTGTATCCAGATCTGTACTCACCACTGCTTCACTCTTTAGTTGTACAGGTATGGGCTGCTGCTACAACAGGCCACACCACCACACATTTGTGTGTCTGATCTTGGGCGGAGGATTGCAAGCGTGCCTGGAGTGCAGGCTGTGCATGATCTCCATATCTGGCAGTTAAATGACTCACTTGTTGCGGCCTCTGTTCATGTACACTGCTTTGCAGGGTTTCCAGCACACAGGTGAGGTGGAGAAGTTTGCTTCATCAGAGTTGTTTCTAAGAGTTAACAGTCAGTGAATTGGCCTGGATATATTTAAAGAGGGCCTATTATGTTAATTTCCGACTAAATGATTTCTACTGGAGTGGCTCTGCATGAGTGACAGTTTAAAATAATCTTTACTTATCTTGTGCTGGGCCTTGGTGCAGCCGTTCAGCAAACCCACTGCCTGAAAGAAGCTGTAAAGAACTGCACCAAGGCCCAGCAAAGCATAAATAAAGATTATTTTGAAATGTGAATAATGCAAACCTACATGTTCTCTTCGAGTGCTTCCTCCCACAGTCCAAAGACATGCAAAGGGGTTAGGTTAATTGGTGATTCTAAACTGACCACAGGTGTGAATATGAATATGAGGGTGAATGGTTGTCAGTCTCTCTGCATTGGCTCTGTGACAGACTGGCGACCTGTCCAGGGTGTACCCCACCTTTCACCCTATGACAGCTGGGACAGGCTCCAGCGCCCTCCGCGACCCTGAATTGGATAAGCGGAAGAAAATGAATGAATGAATAAATGAGTACTGTAATAGAGTGTAAAAAATAGAATTACAGAGCTGAAACTTTAAATGTCAATACCAACTGGCTAATTTCTCTAAATGAAAAACTGGACATTTTATAAATGCAAAATCAATTCACATGTGTCCAGGTGTGCTGATCTGATGTCTGGAGTCACTAAAGTTTTGCACAGTGTTGGAGTGAGCTGCTGCACCGTTCAGCCAGAGTTTGATTCCTCGTCTGTGGTCAGCGGGGATGGAGCTTCCCCAGTCATCTGCAGAGAGGACCCCTCACCACCTCCTCCCGTGACCTGCAGTCTCTCCTGCGGAAAGGCCTGCGCTAGAAGTATGTGCTGTTCTCCTCCAGAGGAGGGGATTCGAAACCTCCAAGCGCCACCAGCTGGGGAAGCAAAGGAAGAACATCAGACTTTGGTCATTGAGAACACCTTCCTCTGATCATAATCAAAGAATGACCCTGGAGTGAAGACAATAAATTGTCAGATTCTTTTCATGATAGAAGGGTGAAGTTGGTGAAAGGTGGGGAAATAAACTGGCCCGAATAAGCTTAATCTCTGTGTAAGTTCATAAGTCGAATACTGCACTTAGGCCTCATTGATGTGCCCTCTGTGTGCAGCTCTTCTTCTGTTTTGTTGCTCTTCTCACACATGGTGACATCCCACATTCTGACAGTTGGCAGATTGTGTATCCACATCCGCCCCTTCGTAGTCATATCTGTTGGAGATCACAAATTCTGCTCCATAGTCAGTCTTCTTTGGCTGATCTTTCCAATACTTGTCAAGTCTTCTCTTGAAGGTGTCGATGTTCACCGATGCTACCACTTCCTCAGGCAGACTATTCCACACTCGGACTACTCTATGTATAAAGCTATATTTGTGCAAACTCTGCCTGTACGTTATATTTAAGTGGACTGTTAGTTTTGTGACATTACCAGGGTGCTACTCCAAGAACTTTTTTGCAATACCAAACAAAATTATGTGAAAATGTACTTTTTGAATCCCTTATTTTGCTTCATTGATGCCTGGAAAATCTTTTCTCTCTTCCATTCATGTTTTAAAATAAAAGAACTCATCATTCTAACTTTTGCATGTTTTATTTTAAGAGAATATAAATATGGCCTATTCTAAATACAAGCATTAATGCACCTTCTCTTTCTTCTTTCAGCTGCTCCCTTTAGGGGTCACCACTAGAGGTCATCTACCTCCATCTCACCCAATATCTTGCAGCTTCTTCTTTCACACCAACTCTCTGCATGTTTTCCTTAGTGTATAAATACTTCAGATATTTATTTTAAATGAAATAATTTTGCGTGTAATGTTTTTTATTAACAATATATATTTACTTCACGACATGGCTGCCTATTCACCAAACTAATTTACTAAGTTTGAGTGTACAATCTGTAACTTCACAATGTTATACTACAATTTGACTGCACCTATTATTATTATTTAATATTTTTTGCATTGTTACAGCTGTAGTTCACAATATAGCCATGATCTGTTTAATTTTTATACTGTCTGTGGTTTAAACAACAGTCTCCATGCTTGGGTGCCTGTAGGAGCAATTAGGATTTAATACCAAATACAGTAATAAGCACTTATATGTTCATTTGCTTGTCCTGTAAAGACTGGAATCTTCTCTACAGATGTCACTGAGGTTATAAAAGAATCTTAAATAAAGTTAGGCACTAAGGAAGATGAAATGAATTAAGCAACAGGGTGCACATCCATAAAAATTGCTCCTGACAGATGCCTGGTGTTTATTAATCATCATCAACGGAAATCATACAATCACTGTACATTTAGCAGCAAAAACACAGTGTGGCAATGCCTCATTAAGTTAAAGCAGACATATTACATACTGTATACAGTGTTTAACTTTAGAGTAATTTATGTTACATATGGCAGTTCATACAAACAGGTTTATTTGTTTGTTTTTATCATATTTCTTACCTCTCAAATTTATATCTACTGCCTTTAAAATTTATATTTATTTATATAGAACTGTGCATCTGTAACAAAATACAATTTCCCCCCTGAGATTAATTAAGTATTTTAAATGTGTTAGGAATTTTTACATTATTGCATACACATGGAGAAAAGTCAGCTCAATGAGATATTAAATTGTCCAGAGGGAGCTTTGAAAATATGGGTTTTAATAATTTGTTATCTTGATTCTTTTATCTATACTGTGAATGTTAGTTTTCATTTTATATTCCTTTGTATAAGATCTTAATAAAGACAGAACTTAAACTTGGAAAATAAGCACATCTAAGTTGTGCGCGCACACAGTAAAAACAGATCGTTCGTTGGACTGAGCTCCAATCCTGATTATATAGCTTCATATTTTCAGGCGGCCAATCATAACGCGTCTGATTTGCATAACAGCTCACAGACCCGAATGAACGTCTTAATTTCTGCGATAAAGTCACAGAAACGTGAGTAATGCATCCAGCATGTGGTCTAAACTCGTGTTTATGGTTTGTGTTCGATAAATATAAGCTAGACAGTCACGTTGTGGGGTCCGTTTGTAACCGTGAGTTAGACAGGTATCCACAACATGAGGTATTTATATGGCGAAAGGCGCTGTCATCAAATGCCCGGATGATCCTCGGTGGTCCGGGGTGCAGGCTTCAAACCTGTAGCTGCCTAGCGGCAGAGTGGTTCAATTCCACCTTTCGGGCGAGGTTTTTTCATTTTATTGTTTAACTAAACAACCATGATAAATGCACGCAACTGCAGAAAAAATGTGATAAAAGCAGCAACTGTGTCTCTTTAACCTCATGATCCTACTTCCTGTGCAGCCTTATCGTTGCACTCCAAAATAAAAGCCCTACTGCGACATGTCTGTATTGTCTTTCCTACTGCCCTTATCAACGTAAGTTAACTCAGCTCTCTTTTGCAGCCTTTGATTATTGCCCTCTACAGCAAAAGCTACAGATACAGATTTCACATGCAATTCATCGTAGAAAATATCACTCAATATTATAGGTTGTACTGCTCAACAATACTGCAGCTTGAGTGCTGTTGACATAATATACATACATACATAGTCATGCATAATATAAGAGCAATTCACGTTTTTAAATAGCACGTTTTATTGTAAGTAAACACTCTGTGCTTTAAAATGTGTTTACAGCAAGAATCAAGCAAAATAAAATAAAATCTCTTTTGTAACACAGATTAATATTTCTTTTAAAATATGTTTCCTTTTGTCTTTTTGCCACTTAATTATTCTCTATCTTCTCTGTTATTGTTTTTTTTATCCACACATGAAGTTTGATTAGCTGACAGAAGACCATAAAAACAATGAAACACACAAACATCACACTCTCTGAAAAGAGGTGTTCCTTTTCATTTCATTGTTCAAGTACACTATACTGTAGGACAAAAATATTGAGCCACCTACAGGAGCTTTTAGAAGAAGATGATATGCTTTATTAATCCTCTAATGGGAAAACTACCAGATTTCAACACACTCTGTTTTGTAGGTATATATACACACACTTTAGTGATAGATAGATGCATAAAAACAGAGGTGAAAGAGAACAAGGCAGCCCATTGCAGCCACCAGGAAGCACAGTGGCAGTTCAGTGCCTTGCTTGTGGGCACCTGGACGATGCTTAGGGGAGTGGGGTGACTCTGGCCTCCAAATGTCACAGGTGAGAATCAAGCCAGCACTGCATCAGCAGCCCTCTGGTTTCTAGCCATTCACCACTGCCACCACCCATTATGACATCCCATTCTAAATCCATAGGCTTTAATATGCAGTTGGCCCTCCCTTTGTAGTTATAACAGCTTCCAATCTTCTGGAATGGTATTTCTCAAAGATTTTGGAGTTTGTCTGTGGGAACATTTGAGCATTCATCCAAAAGAGCATTTGTGAGGTCAGACACTGATGTTGGGAGAGCCTGGCTCACAGTCTCTGTTCTAGTTCATTCCAATTGTGTTGGATGGGGTTGAGGTCGGAATTCTGTGTGGGACACTCAAGTTCTCCACACTAAACTCATCCACCCATGCCTTTATGGACCTTGCTTTGTGCACTAGGGCACAGTCATGCTGGAACAGAAAAGACCTTGTTCTGAACTTTTCCCACAAAGTTGGAAGCATAGAATTGTTCAAAATGTTGTGGTAAGCAGAAGCATTAAGACTTTCCTTCACAGGAACAAGAGAAGCCTAATTCTTCACTCCACTGAACATGTTTCCACTGTTCCGGAGTCCAGTGGTGGCACGCTTTGCAACACTCCACCTGACACTTGGCATTGTGCTTGGTGATGTAAGGCTTCCATGGAGCTGCCACAAAGCTCCTAGCACACAGTTTTTGTGCTGATGTTGATGCCAGAGGAGGTTTGGAACTCTGCAGCTATTTGAGTAGGCAGACTCAAAAACTGGTGACTGGTGACCCCAGCACTCGGTGACCCTGCTCTGTAACTTTACATGGTTGAGTAGGTGAGGTTCCTAAAAACTTCCACTGCAATGATACCACTTACAGTTGATTGGGGAATTTCTAGGAGGGAAGACATTTTACCAATGTCTGAATTGTTGCAATAGTATCATCCTATTTAGGTACCACACTGGAATTCTGTGAACTGCATAGCATAGCATAACTAGCATAGTGGTTTGCACCTGGTTCAATTCCAGGTGGGGACACAAGCCCCTCTCACCATGGAGGGTTGCATCAGAAAAGGCATCTCGCGTAAAACCTCTGCCAAACTACCAATGCGGATTGCTGTGGCGACCCCTTGGTAGATAAGACAAGGGAGCAGCCAAAAGGTACATACTGGAATTCAGTGAACTCTTTAGAATGACCTATTCTGTCACAAATGTTTGTAAATGCAAACTACATAGCCACTTTAACGTATAAGCGGTTAAATCTACCCAGAGGATCCTCCTGCTGCAGCCTCCCCACCACCAGTGACATCTGCACCAGCAGGTCCATTAAAAAATGCATCCTGCACCATGAGAGATGGTACACATCCAGCACATGGCCTGTTTGTCTGCCTCCCATACTGCAGGAGGCTATGTAGTATCCAGGCTAGAACCACCAGACTGTGTAACAGTTTTTATCCAGATGCTGTAAAACTGTTTAACAGTCCACCACTCTGTCTTAACGCAATTTCAAAAAGACAATTAAAATGCACTCTCCACTGTTGTGAAAAGTTCTTATCTTTGAGTGCTGCTGTTATTAAATACTGCTGCTGGGTTTTTGACTATTACTGCAAATTAATATTATTAGAGCCCCTGTAGGGCAGTGGTTTGCACATCTACTTCACAAGAAAAAGGTCCGTGATTTGATTCCAGGTCAGGACATGAGCCCCTCTTACCGTGGAGGGTTGCATCAGGATTGGCATCTGGCATAAATCCTCTGCCATGTTACCAATGTGGATTAATCTGCTGTGGTGACTCCTTGAGGAAATGCTAGATGCAACTTACCACATGATGGTTCTTTATATTAGTGCAATACATCTCCTGAGTACGCTATTTTTAGATCCATATTTTTCTATTTATTATCCAATTTTTTATTCAGTGTTAATTTTGTTAGGATAATTTTTGTTGGGTTTGTTTTTTAAACCTGTTGGCTAACGGCACCGGAGGTGGTTGTTGTTAACCCGAGCCGTGACCGATCCGGTATGGAAGTCGTGTTATGAATCTGCAGATCTGATTTGGCAAAGATTTTACGCTGGATGCCCTTCCTGACGCAACCTCCCCATTTACCCGAGCTTGGGACTGGAACTAGGCTTGTGGGCCCCTGTGGCTGGTTATAGGTTCACCTAGGGCATCGAGAAGAAACTCCATCCTCGGACACGTTGAGGACTGACAGTTGCATATGAGAAACAAGAGAAGCCAGGGTACTCTATTTTGTTTCAGTGTGTTGACGAAGAAATGACAATAAAGACTTGTAATAAGAGAAGGCCATGGGTTATGTACGGTGGCTTTTGAAACATTTATTCCTATTGTCCTTCAGGGCCACCGTAGTTATGTGTTCGTCAATAAAACTGATTAAATCACAGATAAAGAGCCAAAATGTGTCCCTCCTTTGAAATTTCCACACTTGTCGTCAGGAGACTGGGTGGGACCGCGGGCCGCACGTTTGACACCCCTACTCTAGAAGTACATCCGGTTTGCCCGGAAAAGCACATTTGAGTGACACCTTCTCAGCCAATCGCGTGTGAGAGGCTTTTCACCGGTCCCGGAAGTCTCCCTCTGCAAGCGGAGGATGCACGATGTCCTTGTCTGCTCGGTGTCGGGATAACGTGGATTAAAAGCTGTCTGTGCGTGGCGGAGGTCACTCTGTGGGCATACTGGGTAAGAGCTTTTGTGAGAGACACACAAGAGGTCCCGTTTCCTCAGGCAGACCGGTGTGCGTCTTTCAGCGTCCGAATAACGTCACCAAACTGATCCAGCTTCTGTAAATGAAGGTTATTTATATAGAAAAGACACGCTGAACAGATGATAAACAGACACTTATATAGACTGAGCAGTAAATGGAAGCAGGGCTGTTTAAAGTGAACAAAATAATGTGTGGTTGCTGGAATTTATTTCATACAAAACTGGCGCCACAAAGGTTGGGATGCTGTGTAAAATATAAATATGCATATCGCACAGTTCAACATTTTATTCACAAACCATATTGAAACCGTATCAGATGTTGAAAGTGAGACATTTAACTGTTTCATGGAAAATATTAACTCATCTTAAATTTGATGGCAGCAACACGTCTCAAAAAAGTTGGGACAAGGGCAACAAAAGGCTGGGAAAGTAAGGGGTACTAAAAAGAAACGGCTGGAGGAACATGTTGACACTGATTAAGTTAACTGGCAACAGGCCAGTAATATGATTGGGTATAAAAAGAGCACCTTAGAGAGGCAGAGTCTCTCAGATGTTAAGATGGACAGAGGTTCAGCAATCTGAGGGAAACTGTCTACAAATTGTGGAGCATCCATCCATCTATCTTTTTCCACTTATCCAATTCAGGGTCAGGGGGACGACTCCCTGCTGTCATAGGGTGAAGAGCAGGGTACACCCTGGACAGCCTGTTGCAGAGCCAGTTGTGGAGCAATTTCAGAATAATGATCCGCAATGTAAAATTTCAGAGGCTTTGAATATTCCATCATCTACAGATCATAATATCATCAAAAGATTCCAAGAATTCAGAGACATCTGTGTGTGCAAAAAACACTGCCAAAAATCAAAAGTAGATGCTGGTGATCTTTGGGCCCTCAGGCAGCACTGTGTTGCAAACAGGCATGATTCTTTTGTGGAAATCACTGCATGGGCTCAGGAACACTTCCAGAAATCATCATCTGTGATCACAGTTCACCATGCCACTCACAAATATACATTAAAATTTTATCAAAGATAGGTAGATAGATATACTTCATTGATCCCAAGCTGGGAAATTACAGTGTAGCAGTAGCATTTAACACAGAGACAATAAGAAGAAGCACTATGTGAACATCATCCAGAAATATTGCCATCTTCTCTGGGCTGAAGCTCATTAAAAGTGGACTGAGGCAACATGGAAAACTGTTCTGTGGTCAGACAAATAGAAATTTTAAATTCTTCTTGGAAATCATAGACGCCACATCCTCCAGACTGAAGAGGCGAGGGAACATCAGGTTTGTCATCAGTGCTCAGTTCAAAAGCCTGAATCTCTGATGGTCCTGGCAGCTTGCACATATGGAAAGGCACGATCAATCCTGTAAGGTCTATACAAGCTTTGGAGTAACATATGCTCCCCTCCAGATGATGTCTTTTCCAGGGAAGGCCTTCCATATTTCAGCAAGACAATGCTAAACCACAAACTGCAGCTATTACAACAGCATGGCTTCATAGCAGAAGAGTCCGGATGCTGGACTGGCCTGACTGCAGTGCAGACCTTTCACCAACTGAGAACATTTGGCTCATGATGAAAATACCACAGAGAAAACCCGGGACGTTTTAGCAACTAGAATGCTACATCAGACAAGAATGGGACAACATTCCTCCCACAGAGGTCCAGCATCTGGTCATCTCAGTTCTCAGATGTTTACAGACTTGTTAAAAGAAGATGAGATGCTACACCGTCGTAAACATGGCGCTATCCCAACTTTTTTGAGATGTGATGCTGCTATCAAATTCAAGATGAGCTAGTATTTTTTGTGAAATAGTAAAATGTCTCATTTTCAACATTTGATATGTTTTCTATGTTGTTTCATGACTAAAATATTGGTTTATGAGACCTGCAATCATTGAATTGGGTCTTTATGTATATTTTACCCATTGTCCCAACCTTTTTGGATTTGGGGTTATAATTTAATGAATCTGAAAATATTTTATATTTGTATACTACAACTGTCGCTCATCACAGTTCTTGATTGATTATTTTAGTAATGCAACTTGCCAGTGAAAGCAAAGAAAGTTTGTTACACTTTTCTCAGGACCAACTTATTCAAACATTTTCTGTGTCAGAGCTGTGGTGCTTGCAGATTATCTTCTGACTGCCCACAGTAGCTACAGAAACTTAGTCACATGTTTTTTTCCTCATCTTGTCTTCCAGATTTGACTTTCAAAAGAGAAATTGATCATTATGCCTCTTCTTAAGTACTCCCCCAAAGTGTGGGAGGCCCTGAAACTGAAGCAGGGCATCTACACTCGTCTCCCTAAACACTATCTCAAGTCCCTCGAGCAGAAAGAGCCCACCCCTGTCCACTGGAGGCCCCTGGGAGTCCAGTACCGAGCCAACCCCAAGACGGGGCTGAAGGAACGGGTGCAGGATGTTCCGATCCCCATTTACTACCCTCCACAGTCCCAGGACGGCCTGTGGGGAGGAGAGGGCTGGATATCAGGCTTCAGATATGCCAACAATGACAAAGTAAGTCTCCAGAAGGATTATTTCCTTTTATTTTCCTGCTTGTAATAATGCTTTTGTGTATTTGGCTTTTGCAAAAACTTATGGAGATGCTGAAAATTTTCAATTGGGAGTGAACAGGATGGACAAGATTAGAAATGAGTACATTAGAGGGACATCTCAGGGTGATCAGTTTGGAGATAAACTCAGAGAGGCAAGGCTGAGATGGTTTGGACATGTACCAATATTGGACAACAGATACAGAAGATTGAGCTGCACAGGCAGGACAAAAAAGAGGAAGGTCACAGATAAAGAGATTTAGAATTGATGTAGTGAAGGAGGACATGCAGAGGGTTGGTGTGAAAGAAAAACATGCAAGGGATAGAGCGAGATGGAGATGAGATGGAGGCAGATCTGCTGTGGTAACCACTAAAGAAGAAGACCAGGGCATCACATACCCTTAATTTGATTTACTGTTATAGTCAGTCACTATTCAAATATTATTTTTCAAGTGTTTCTATGAAGACAGGTGGCTGCTGCTGGACAGAAAATGTAGACATGGACCAAGAGTACCATCACAAACTTATGTTACTGCGTTTGCTCCTTTTGATTTATATCCGGCTGTTGTGTCTTTACTGAAAACCACTGAGAAAAAGGGAATGATCATGAAAATATAGGATCATCTCTCTCTCTCTCACACACACACACACACACACACACAACAGCCAGCCTTTCCTGTCTTATGTTTTACTACATGCGGGCTTGGCAGGCCACTGTTTTGGCAGCCCCCATATCATTCAGCAGCTTCTCCAGTGGGTCAGAAGTTAAACATTTTGGAGTGCTAGAACCTACAGCAGGTGGAGAATAAGCCCACCAAAGCTATAGAACAAGGACAACCTTCACCAGCTATAGTTTAGAGCTAGAGTTTATTTGCTGGACGAGAGACTCACTGGAGAAGCAACTGATTATATTTAGTGATAGATTTGTCACTAGACTATAAAAATGTTTGCAGTAAAGGTATTATTTAATATTTAGGAAAACCTTGGGTGAACCACCACCTGTACTCACACACAAGCTATTATCATAAATACAATCTAATTCTGTGGGAAACAATGATTTCAACAGCTTAAAAATATCAAGAGATTATTTTATTCTTATTTAATTTGAGTTTTAAAACCTGAAGGCAGGAGTCTCCGTGGACTATGATGTTTGCAGATGACATTGTGACCTGTAGTGAGAGTAGGGAGGAGGTGGAGGAGAGCCTTGAGAGATGGAGGTATGCACTGGAGAGAAGACGAATGAAAGTCAGTAAAAGCAAGACAGAGTATGTGTGTGAATGAGAGGGAGGCAGGTGGAACGGTGAAGATGCAAGAAGTAGAGGTGGCAAAGGTGGATGAGTTTAAATACTTGGGATCAACCATCCAAAGCAATGGACAGAGCACAAGAGAGGTAAAGAAGAGAGTTCAGGCAGGGTGGAGTGGGTGGAGACAAGTGTCAGGGGTGCTTTGTGACAGAAGGATAGCAGCAAGAGTGAAAGGGAAGGTTTACAAGACGGTAGTGAGACCTGCTATGATGTATGGTTTGGAGACGGTGGCACTGACAAAAAGACAGG
>VUQH01037296.1:0-11571 GCA_015106775.1 Etroplus canarensis | reverse complement strand
TACCTCCTTAAGAAGGCGACCTGCAGACGGTAATGACCTCTTTTATTCGCTTTACCTTCGTCGTTAAGCCGGCTGCCGCGCTACGGGCGCCGGTTCAAGCGAGTGGCAGCAGGCTAACGTTAGCACCGGGCTGAAATGACCGGCGGACCCGTCATCCGTAATCACTGGTCACGAAATGAAATGCGGCATTTGCACTTTAATCTGCCGGGCCTGACTACAGCTTACACGGGGACTTGGAATGGCTAACCTCTGCTAGGCTGGAAGTGGCAGGCGTGCACCTGACCGTCTGTGTCGTTTATTCTGGACGAGCGGTGCATCACCGGGTTTGTGTGGTTGTTGAAGAGGTTAGTGCACGATCCCTGTGACCGGGTGAGGTTGTGAGGCTGTCGGCCAGTGGAAAGCGTGGCGTACAACGCAGAAAAAGAGGGCTGCGGTATTTGAGGGGCTGGGTTTGCATCCTTCACTGTTTGGATCGAGAAGGGAGGGGAGTGAAGGAGCTTGCACTGAAGATGCGACAAAAAATCGGGAGTCACATCAGTGCCAGTGCTGGATGGTTTATTTCACCATTACTGCCTTTACAGCGCATCATTTCCATATGTGTGGCCGGAGGTTTCTGGTATGTCAGATTATCAGGCACATGAGTACATGTGAGACTTCGATTATTACTATGTGCAGGTTACAACGCCCTCTGAATGTATTAGGGTCCGGTCTGTGTTGCTGCACCCAATTTTACAAAGAGCTTTTTCATTCCAAATCCTATCAGCACAGGCAGTAGCCCTGGATGGAGCTGGAGTGACTCCCACTGTGCTGCAGTGCACCACAGTCAGACAGGAGGGTCTGCTTCCATGTGAGGGCACAGCCAGCTTAGTGTTTAACCCAGGGGTCGGCAAGCTTTACGGTCAAAAGAGCCATTTTAAGCTATTCTTCACCTGCAGAATCTGTATGGAGCTGCAGAACATATTTGGACCTTTTATGCCTTCTTATTTTAGCAGTTGTGCTTATTTTCATTTTTTTTTTCTGCTGTAACAAAAGAATTTCCCAGCTTTGGTATAAATAAAGCATATCTTATAGTATCTCAGTCATGCTGACACAGCCTATTAAGTATAAATTAGTATATCAGCATTGCAAATACATGAAAATAATTAAAATCTTTACTACATGTTACTATGCTGCAGTGGACTATTTATAATTTAGTACTTTTTGCATTTTCATTACAGCAATACCATGTCTTTGTTGCATTTTTGAAACTATAGGGCTGTAATAACTGAAATTGAGTTATTTGCATATATATATATATATATATATATAAAGCCTGCTTTAAAACAGCTAGCTATAAAAGAGTGCAGGTGACTTTGAGTCCTACTTGTTTGGGCAAATGAATCACTCTAGACATGGCCCACTTTGATAATAAATCATTTAGCAACTGAATAGCTTTCAATATAGTAAGAGTAGTCAAAAAACAACATTTCTGTTGGATTTTGACTGAAGTCCAGGTGCACATAAAGTATATAAGTAATATGTACATGCACTGGCAAATTCTCTGTTAGCCTATTTGACTTTTACTTTGTGAATTCAGAGCTAGCGGGACTAAAGATGACATACATTAGTGTCAGCGTTAACCACTGCGGCTGAGGTTCAGAAAAATTAAGAGGATAGTTTTGATATTCATCAAGCCTTTTTTGTCACAGGGAGCCACTGGAGATGAGCAAAAGAGCCACATGTAGCTCCGCAGACATTGGTTTGAGACCCCTGGTTTAACCTAATAATATTTTAAGTTGAGCATGATTATGTTTTTCTCCCCGACCTCAGATCTGATCCTTATCACTGCTTTACGTGGTTTGAAGACTGCTTTCATGGCGCTTAATTGCATTTCAGCAGCAACAAATCAATTTTCTAAGTGATCAATGTGCAGACTGTGTATCATTATGTAGTGACACGATAATGTGGCATATTCATGTTATAAATATATTTTTACATTGTAAGGACTTAAACTATAAATGTGTTTGTACATGTTTCTACTCATCCTTTGGATATTTAAAACACTGTTTATGAACAGTGGCTTTATACTTATAAAGAAAGTCCTGGATGTGTAACCCTTTGGTATCTTTTGTTCAGCCCTCTGCTCAAGTATGTCATGGCCTGGCCATCATCTTTTTTCAGAATCAGCTTTTTGACTTGTAGGAAGCAACTAACCCTAATTTTTGGCAGGGTGGCAGGAAATGGAGTAAAAATGTGATGAGAGTACGAGTAACTGTAGTGAAAGTGCAGTACAAGACTACTTGGATAATGCACTTGAAGGTGGAAGAAGCCTCAGTACAGGTGTTCCCCCAATTCTTCTGAGGACTTTGGTGCTGTCTGCTTTCTGGGTGGGGTGGTTGGAATTTGTAAACATGTAAATTTCAAGTTATTATAAATTGTGTTTGTCTTTGGTGATGTTTTTGACTGTTATCCTTACCATGCTTGTTGGAAAAAAGCTGGTAACACTTATGGCCTTAGTCAAATGTGTATTAATGTCACGAAATGAGGTTTGTTTGCCCGAGAGCCGGTCCTGACCTGTGAGCCTGTAAATGTAGATTACTACAGTTGCACCTAACACCTCATTTATCCAATTAATCTAGTTAATTGTGTTTGTTATGTGATCTCCAAATTTGTACAGTGGGTTTAAAATGCATACTCCAGTCCACACAAAGACCAATCACTTCGAGCATATGTAAAAGTTTTTACAGATGCAAACAGCACAACCTGACACATAATCAGGGAATATAGATTTGTGATTATTTGGAGACTGATTTACCCCCTACACTTGGCTCTGTCTGTAGGTAGATCTAAAAGAAAAAAAAAATTAATGTGAATATTTCCAATAGAATCTTAGCTTTAACCATAGTTAGAAAATAATAAACTATATAACACTGAGCTTTGATTCTGCTGTCAGGTAATTAGTCCAGTCCAGACACTATTGTGTTGCTACTCGAAAGGGACAAGTCTGTTTTCATGTACACACAGATAAGAATGTGTCACCTGGGTATCTTTTGTGGTTGGTTGTGGTGTACAAACAAAGTCACCCTTTGGTTATCAAATTTAGTATTATAATTATCTGGTCCATCTTACTTGTATTGCTTGTCTTGAGACAGAAAGATGTACCAAGAGATGCACAATCTAATTTGTTTAGCAAGACAGAGGTGCACTGCATGTTACACAACACAAGGATTGCTGCACTTCGTTGTATCATTGAAGTCGTAAACACTCACATGTGGCCACCTGGCTCTGCATAGAAACTTTGTTTTTACATTCAATCTGTCCTCTAAATGCCTTTTTACTTTAATTTGGCTTAAAACATTGCCCAAAAACACTTGCATGCTTTTCCTGACAGTGGATTTATGGTTCTCCGTTAAATCAGTGTTGTAGGTATGCTGTAAACAGATGTGCACCTCCCTAGAAATGCAACTACACGTTGCGTCGGTGCACACAGGGATAAATACTGGCAATGGCATTAACCAGTTGTGTGGGTTCTACAAAGATTAACTACAAAAGTATAGATTAAGCTTTTCTATAGAAAAACTTCGCTAAAGTGGGTTTCTCACAGTTTGTAGCACATATAAAGACTTTTTTAGACTGAGGTCATGTCATGGTTACAGCATCATTTCATTCACTAGTTTGTTAAATGAGTGTTGAAAGATTTTCATGTTGAGATTAGCATAGTTGCATCAGTCATTCACATTGTTTGATGTTGTCACTGGTGATGAACGTGTCGGTGAGTTGTGCACATGATGGACGGACAGCTCTGAATTTTTGTCTGTGCTGCAGGAGCTGGAGGCAATCAAAGCCAGAGTGAGAGAGATGGAGGAAGAGGCAGAGAAGCTGAAAGAGCTACAGAACGAGGTGGAGAAACAGATGAATCTCAGCCCCCCACCAGGTGCGTTTGTTTTTTCTTCGGCAGACGCCTTCTTTCCCCCATCTGTCCACATTTTCCATCTCATTCTACTGTCAAATTATCCAGTGAGGGGAGAACACCATAATCGTTTCAGTCTAATTTTCTGTTGTGTGCCTACTCAGAAATAATCTCACAATAAATGTAATTGCCACACTCATTTTTAACCAGTGACCCCAAACCAATTTAAGATGTGCATTAAAATGTGGGTTCAGTTTAGTGCTTGGATACAAGTTTAGTACACGTCCTTGTTGATGCTCATTATGTCTCCTGGTTTACCACAAGCATAGTTAGGGTAAATGGCTTAAACAGTCAGTTTAAGGATGGGGTGAGTGAGCCGATTCAATAACTGCTGCATGTTCTGTGAGACACGTCTGTTTGGTTTTCTAATTGAATAGAAAAACCAATGCATAAAGCAGGAGACTACAATGTAGCTTTCTTTAGCTCCATAGATAGAAAATGTACCTTAGGCTGCTCCCTTGTATTCTCCCCAAGGGTTCGCCACAGTGGATTAATCCGCATTGGTAATTTGGCAGAGGTTTAACGCTGGATGCCCTTCCTGACACAACCCTCCATAGTGAGATGAGCTTGTAAATGCAGGTATTTTGATATGAGGCTGGAAAGAGTTCCTGAATCTTTTAGAAACTTTCAACAGTTGGCAGAAACGTTCTTTTACAGTAACGTGCCTAGGATTGCAACGCTTTTCAGTCACAACTGCTGTGATCCCATCACATTGGAAATATTTTCAAAATGCAACTACGTTTAGTGTATAACTTGGGATGTACAGATATATTACCAAACATTGCTATCTGCAAATGCATATGGCATTTATGAAATGGAGAAACTGCTTAACAATGGTGCGATGAATACCTCAGACTTTGAAACTAAATTTTTTTCTATTTCCCAGACACAAAGAGAAGTAAATGGTAATAGCAGAAATGAAATAAGAAAGCAAAATATCAGCATCAGCTGTCAACCACATTTTTTGCCCTCACCCCTGCACTTTATGCACTGCTCATCCATTCTGTCATCTTTTTGTGGATGTCTCTATTGTAGGCGTGACACATTTCACATTACTTAAAGAAAAAGTAGTTTGGAATAATTTGGATTTAACTTTAAAAGAATACTGCTCTTATGTAGATTTGTTCTCTCCCCTCTGGCAGTTGGCCCTGTCATCATGTCCATCGAGGAAAAGATGGAAGCAGATGGCAGATCTATTTATGTTGGAAATGTGAGTAACTCTTTGTCTCATACCGATACTATTTTGGCCACATTGTGTCTTGATTCTTGTTACCATGTCTGCGATGACATCAAAGAAATATGAAAAGAAAAACATGACTCTGAATCATCATGTATAGGGCCTATTAAAATCCTACACATGGGGACTTTTTAAGCTTTTATTGGTTTAAGCAGTAGGTGGATTTCCCCTTTTAGAGTCTGTTAATAGCAGTCAGCTTTCTGCCTTTGGCATTTGTTTTAGGACTTCATCACTTTTACTATGCTTTTTTTAAGTGTTTCAATTCAGGTTTCTCTGAGGACTAATTTATAACAAATTCAATAATTTTGTACCACTGCCATTATTTTTGTCTCATTGTTTAATTGGAAAATGAGTCCCAAGTGCAGTGTTTGAATAGCAGAAGTAAAGCAGCAAACCTAAAGCTGTGAACTGGTCAAGTACCCATGCAACAATGCCTTTTGTATATGTCACCAACCTTGACCAGTAAGCCCTGTTGCTTCATGAGAATCTTTTCGTGGCGTCCCTTGCCGGTGTCCTTCTCAGGAATTTTTTTTTTTTTAGTAATCTCTATAATCAAGCAGCATTAAATAAGTTAAAGATGATGTTTGAATATCTCCAAAAAGATTTGTTATGATTATTTGACTGGTTTTATTTTTTTAAACATATAATCAAGTGCTGCTCGTGTCTTGATCCTAAACCTCTTTTATTTTTTCTGTCTTCAGGTGGACTACGGTGCCACAGCAGAAGAGCTTGAAGCTCACTTTCATGGCTGCGGTTCAGTAAACAGAGTCACCATCCTATGTGACAAATACACAGGGCATCCCAAGGGGTATGATGCTGTACCTTTCTGCTATGCAGTAAATGACTTTTGACAGATTCTAAAACATCACTAAAGCTGCGTGGTAGATATTGCTTTTGTTCGCTTTCATATAGGGAAATACAGGTTGCATTTACTCCAACCTGAAATTGACTGTAAACAAACACATTTTAACTGAATAAAATTGGATTCTCTTGGTAATTACTGTAGTTTTCACAGTGCTTTTTGTTTGAAGCTGAACACTGCTGTAGCTAAGTGATCATTTTGTGCCTGCAGGTTTGCCTATATTGAATTTGCAGACAAAGAGTCTGTTAGGACAGCCATGGCTTTGGATGAGTCCCTTTTCAGAGGAAGGCAGATAAAGGTAAGAAATTTAAGGCTGAATATTTCAGCTCCTCGAATCAAGTGGCACTGAGTGGTTTCAATTTAAAGTCTGAGAAGTCTCATTTAAAACCTGAGAGGTCAATATTGCATTGTGAATAAAATTTTGCTTAAGTACAAGATCAGAAAGTCTCATTGGATGCTTTTATATTTACAAAATGAACTAAATGGGAGCAAAATAATGTGCATCTACCTCAACACAGGAACAAAAGGAGCACAGTAGACTAAATTTAGCTGATGTGTTGAGTGAGGCAAAAATGACTTTGATCATTCTGTCTGCTTTGGATACCTTTAGTAGGTTTGACCTGATTGGTTGAGTGGGTGCAAGAACATTTTAGTGCCTTTTCATTTGGTTTGTCTGGTTAAAGTTGTCTTAATATTGAGACTGGCCAGCTTAAGTGGAAAGGTTTTTATGTTTTTTTTCTGTGGCAGATGATTAGAAGCACTGATTTAAAAAAAAAATCAACCACAAAGTTAAAAATAAAAGGAAAGTTTTAGAATTTTTGAGATGAATGAATGTTTTTCCTTTTCCGCTTAAAATTAGGAGAGAACCAATTTCTTTTCACTCTGAAAATACAGAGCTGGAACTGTCAGGATTGTGTGGTTTTTATATAAGCACTCCTTTTCCTTAGGTGGGCGCTAAGAGAACAAACAGACCAGGCATCAGCACCACAGACCGCGGCTTTCCACGGGCTCGGTTCCGATCACGGGGAGGAAGCTTCTCCTTACGTGCACGCTACTACAGTGGCTACACACCACCTAGAGGCAGAGGACGGGCCTTCAGGTGAGCTGACGCCAAGACATTCAGCATCTTGACACCAGGGAGAACATATCACCTGCATGCTCTGCATCCCTCTCACTGTTTGCACTGACAGGAAAGGAAGCACAGGACAAATGAGACAGACATTAACGACCAGCCAGAGTTGAGAAAGTACTGTTAAAGACAGATAACCGCTGTCCCCTGCTTGTATTGTGTGGATTTTAGAAATCTGGAGGAGGCTCTCTTAGAGAAATCACTGGTAGTTTTCACTCCTTACACCTAAAGAGAAAGAGGACAGGGAGCGTAAGGCATGAACTGGACAATTTACAGGTTATGTAAACCCACAGCTTAAGATTCGTGAGAGGTCAAATTTCAATTTACAAGCAGAAAATAATGATTGACTGAGGACAAGGGGGCCAGTGGTTGACATTTGTCATATTGCTCCAAGTCTGGATACTCTTGTTCGGTTTTTACTTATTTTTAACCCAGAATATAATTGAGTAGTATAGGGAAGGTAAGTACAGAAAGGCCGGAAAAACCATGTGAACATAGGGGTGGGCAATTTGTAAATGTTACATACACATCTAAATTAGCACGAATGGCTTTTCAAATGAATCATGAAGTTCACTGTTTTCTATGCCAGACTTTGCCTTACTGCGTCTGAACTAAAAACTGCACTATACATACACTACTGTGTTGTGGTTTTGTTATGATTGAGGTGCATGCTTTCCACTGTGTGGCACACAGACCGTAAGGGGGCAGGGAGAAAAAAAGATGAAACAATCTAGATTGAGATGCTAGGAAAACTCCTTCATTACAGCACCTTTACAACCGGCTTATTATATTTGTTATTGCAGCCCCTCATTTTTTCTGCAGTTAGAAACCAGCTGTTTTAATCCTCTCCTTGTAAGCTACCTTTCTTCTGATTGGCTGTGCCTCAGTGGGTGGGACTGTGTGGCTTAGACTACAGTACTGGTGGAATCACCTGTATCAGTGGTTCTTAAACTTGCCGCACTTCAAAAGAAGAAATAAGTTCACAACCTGCACCTCAATCTTTTTTAAATCAATCACTAACCGCAAAAAATACTTTAGAGTTTGATGACACTGCATCAGTAGACCATATACCAGATCATATTTTGTTTTGTGGCTCCTTGTCCCCCTAGAAGGGGCTGCTGCACAGTTTGAGAACCATCCGTGTGTTCAACACAATCGCAGCGTGCTTTTGCACCAAAGATACAAATCATAACTTCTGGTCCAGACTTGTAGAGTAACATGCAGTTTTATGCAGTTGATAATTAGAGATTTGGCTTTAAATTTAAGTGAGGCAACCAAATGCACAACTAGTCATGTGATCACGCGAGCCTAAATTTGTGCCACGTGAACTTGGTTTTACAGCAAAGATGAAGTCGCGTGATCTTTTGGATCAGATCGTCCACCCCATCTCACTATCCACGCATAAAAATTATGTGTGGTGTGTACATGTTACAGTTAATATAAGATGAATTAGAACTACAAAAGTAAGCCATTGTGACATTGAATTGCATATTAGTTGTAATTTTATTGGTAACTTTTATGTGGAATGAATTTATTGGGGCTCTTGGATAACATTAGGAATTTTTTGGCCACAGTCAGAGTGATGTTGATGATACTAGAAATGCAGGTACACAAACGTAACATGTAGCCAGGCTGACCGGTTGTGGGATCAGGGGGCTTCATTGCATGCTGCATCACATATGACCATTTCAACAGAGTCTAACAGACTCCGTGCACATCAGCTTCTTCTTCCCAGGCTGCTCATGCACTCTGCATAAATTGGATCTGTGTTTGGATCAGTGCCAATGCAGTTTCTGTAAACTTCATGCTAGTGGAAACCTATTGGTGCAAAGGTGCAGCACCTGCACTGATGATGTGTTTCACTTCTTTGGGCCACTGATGGTGTAGGAGAATGCAACTATTTTTCACAACTGAGGTTTGGGCTTTGGGATGATGGGTTCACACACCTGTAACATTGACTCACACAATGCAGCATTTATCGGTTTAGTGTTTATTGCTCTGTCTCGTCAGAGGTATTGTTAAAAAAAATTAATATTGTGGTGTTTTAATGGGCAAGGAAATCCTGAGTATAGTTTACTGTCATGTGGCGCTGTAAAGAATTACAGAAGAAGCCTGGTGTTGATCCGAGGGTTGTGCACTGGGAGTCTGGCAGCTCTACATGCAGTATTTTCAAAATCAGACAAAACCCTTCTAATTTTGATGAGCTCCACCTCAGAGCTCTCCCCTGGGGCTCTGTGGGTCTGTTGTGTAGTTTCTACTGCAAGGACACAAGGAATTGTCACTGCGAATTTGTTTGGAGCGTGTGTTTGCAACACTTTGCTATTAACTTTGTATGTGGAAGTTTTTGAAAATGGGTGTTGCAAAACTGAGAGGTTTTCCACATATGATTGATATGACCTGCTGTTCCTTTATATAAGCTGTGTCGAGTCTTTGTAGCCTTGCTTTATCACACAGCTCCATAGAAGACCCCAAGCTAGAGCTGTGGAGCCATCTCGTTTGTTTCTGTTGAGACTGGGAAAGGAGGTGTGGTGCCAAACATGTTGATCTGCATGCCAGCTTCCTCACACATGCACTCAGATTTAAGACTGGGAGATTCTGATTTGATTGCCCCTGCAAAGCTACTGGAACCTTGAGGGCATGGGCTCTTACTTAATACTTGATTTTTTTTTTTTTCTTTTAAACAAACATCATGTTCCAAAAGAAAACTGCTGCAACAATGAATCAGCTTGCCAAGTTCTTCTGAAAGGCCTTATTTTATCATGTGTTTTTTGTGTATTGTTTCATTTTGCCATTGGTCTCAAACACAATATTTGCAACATGACTATCTATTTCAGCAAGGCTGCCTTTAAAAAAGCACAGTAAAGGGTAGCATCTCTACTCATTCCTGTGTGTGAACCTCAAGGTCAGAATCTCTCTAATCAGTCTGTGTACTTACTTGAACCACTCCCACACATACCAAGAAACCCAAAACCTGCTAGTGTACTCACTGGGGTTTGGCCTGCATTGCACGACAAGGCACATAAAGACTTTGGGAGAAGCTGAGGGGGTTTGATATTAAAACAAGTCTCCAGAAACTGAAGGCACATACAGTGAGGAGTTTATATTTGTTAAAATACTTAAATGTTCAGGAAAAGTGAAACTAGTCTGTAAGCAGCATTTGACTTTACAAGCCTTCATGTTATGTCTGAATGATGCCCTTGAAAGTGAGACTGGGCATCTGATCATGCTAAAAAGGTCACATTAGCTGTCAGCTTTTAAATATCTTGCTCACATTTAGTCTGATTATTTTTATGGTTTCCATTTTTAATGTGACGGTAATGATTGCACTCACTATTATAGAAAACACCCTCTTGGGTATTACTGATTCTACTACAGTGCATGAGCCCATTATCTTGCAGCCTTGGTTAATATGTAATCAGCCACACAGAAAAGCATGCAAACTTGACCTGGCCCTGATGGCTTCTTGCAGGGGAGAGCTAAAGAGCTGTGTGGTTGCTACATCAGGAATTCAACACTAGCCTGCAGTACATAATCAGCCTGATAACAAGTTTCTTTGGTGCCTTGTCTTGCTGTGGGAAAACCTCCACGGTGAATAAAAACCTAGTCAGTTCAAAATCTTTGCATTGACCTGTTGTGAGCTTGGGAAGATTTCACAGCCCCAGTGACATCTGTAAGTTATGTATGTTTTGATTGGCTTTGTTTTATAAGAAGTTGAGATGTAACAAGGCCATGGCTTGTGTTCCTGTGTCTCATCTGCTAGAAGAGCACCCTAAATCCTTGCATCCTGACAGAAAGCCAGAGCACAAAGAAAATCAGTCATGTTAACGCGCACTCTGGCTGCAAAATGTGTTATCTTCATCATCTTCCCAAGTTGCTGTGGTGAAAAGCCAAGATTTTGCTGTGAGCCAGAAGACATACATACTGTGTTCATGATGTGGAAGAACCTGTTCTTTGTGCCTTTTGTTGTGGACGTCCTTGCATGTACATGAACCCCCCCCCCCCTTTACTCAGATGCAACAAAACACACACCTTCCAGCTCAGTTTCAGCTTTCCAGCGTTCACTCCCAGAAACGAGGGTTCATTACTGCAGCCTGACCTCAACAAGTAGCCCATCAACCGCTGGACTTTGAGTCCCTGTGTGACCTTTTTTATGTTCGTGCTGCTGATTGCTGTGTTTGTGTGTGAGAGAGAGAAAGAGAGAGGTTGGCTGCTGCTTGGCTTTATGTGTGTATCAGGTGGTGTCATGCATATGTGTTATTGTGTGTGATATCCCTTTAATTATGTGTGTGTGTGTGTGTGTGTGTATATATGTGAGTGCTGGGGGTATATGTGTGGTGCTGTTTGTCCTCAAGGTCTTTCCCCACAGTGACCCCAGAGGCGGCTCTCACAGAGAG
>VUQH01037293.1:5406-18949 GCA_015106775.1 Etroplus canarensis | reverse complement strand
TTTTAAGCTTAAAGGTTGATGAGGTTGATGCCAGGTCTCATATTGCATGAGCTGAACTTTTGCAGAAGGATGACTGTGGCACCTATCACCCTGTGTGCGGGTAATCCAAGACATTAATAAGAAAAAATTCAAATGAACAGCAGCACATTTAAAAATGAAGCCCAGCAATATTTTGATGCTCCTTCATTTGAAGGAATATCCATGCGTTTGTGTCTCTCCTCCTTCCTGTGCACTGCTCTGGGCTTAGCACCAGAGGACTAGTCAGCTGGGTAAAGTGGCTGTTGAGGAAATACATACACACACACACACACACACACACACACACACACACACACAGATTATCTTAAAGAGTTTTGTGTTCTCCTAAACTACAAATATTCCTCATGTTAAGCATCACTGCAAAGAATCTAGACTGTATGACAAGACAGAGCAAACCTAGAAGTTTGTGTGTGGCTCCCTCTAATGGCTGTTGTAGAGTATTCTGTTATCGTTGCTTTAAGGGTTTTTGCACAGAGTTTTGGTGTTTCCCGTCACTGTGGGCCTCACAGCACAGTAGTACACAGCAGAGTCTGTGACTGCAGCAGAGGAGATCTGAAGATCCAGAGAAGTTTCTCCTGATAGTTTTGAGGAGAGTCTTGTGGCTGATTTCAGAGACTCTGATGGTCTTGATTCATTTAGGCCTGATATATACATGAGGAACTCTGGAGGTTTTCCTGAATATTGTCGATACCAGAAGAAATGATCAGCATATGAAATTTTGGAGTAAATGTAGGACAGAGTAACAGTGCTGCCTTCTAAAATGGTCTCTTCTTCCTTGACTGCAGTGAGTTGTTGACAGCTGACACCTGAAGGAAGAGATAAATGTTAAAGAAGATCTTGAACTGAGAGCGCCTGTTCCAGTGATTCCTAACAAACAGATCCTTTAAAGACATTTATTTTTCCTGCTTTAACCTACCTGTTAGTATGATCAAAAACAGCGGAAACATGACACAATAGTGCAGTGACAGCATCTTTCACACACTGTTGTGTGGTTCAGATCCTGAATGTATGTGACAGTGGGAGTCCTTTTCAGTTGTGCACTGTGACAGTGTTGCTCCTCCTTCAGCTTGTCCCTAACTATGTGAACTATGTAACTCATGAACAACATGAGACAGTTGGGAAGAGAGGACCCAAAGTCAGGAATCCAGGAAGCAAGATGGAGAAACTTAAAGCGAGGTTTATTTAGCTACGAAGTCCTTGAAATTAACAAAGTTCATAAAGTATCAATCAGGCATGGAACAACAAGGAACTAGAGCACACACACAGATCCATGGGAGACAACATCAGCAACATGGCACAAAAATGAGGACAGACAGAGAATAAATAGACACAGACTAATAACTAACGGGCAGCAGGAGGGACACAGGTGGCAACAATCAGGGGCAGGAAGCAAACTTAAACACAATGCATACACCAAAAAAAAACAGGAAGAGAGAAATATACAAGAAACACAGACAAAAACATCTCAGAATAACACTAAGGAGACACAGAAGAAACTAAAACATGACAAGGGACTAAAGTCAAAATAAAACTAGAACAGGAACTCAAAACCCTAACTAAAAGATTACAAAACTATATTAAACATAGGCAGGGCTAGATCTAAGGTTCAACCATAAATGGAGCTTAACGCCCAAGAAGCTTAAAACCAAATCTCAAAATATAGTCAGTTAACCTATCAGAAGTTTCCAGAGCCATGTCATTATCATCTGGGCTTTCCCACATTGTTTAAAGGTATAGTAATCTTTGTGTTTGTAAACTTCTGACTTCGAAGAAATAAATAAAAATCTCTCTAAAATATTCTGTCCCTCATTATTGCAGCATTTTGCGAACAGTAATAATTTTGACAATCCTAACTGACCTAAAACAGGAGAGGTTTAGTCTGATTTAATTCCAGACATTGAGAAAAAATGTTTGTGTGTCTTTTTGCACAGTGTATGTGAACTTCTGGTTTAAACTGTAATTTACATATTTTAGGACAACAGACATGACATGCTCAGATTTCAAGCATTTGCTGCACAGTGCATGTTGATGTATAATGCAGTGCACACCTACTGCTGGGTCTGCATTTTCTTCATCCAACTTACTTTGCTACCAGTCCATTTTTTTTTTTGGCCTGTCATGGAAGGTGCCCTGTTGGTGGTAATGCCTACCAGTCTGTTCCACAGCACACCAAGCTGCTCAATTGCACCACACAGCTGCTGAAATATATCTTTCACTTTGGTATGGTCATACATTGGACACAAACTCAGGGACTCTTCTGTCACCTCAAACTTGTCATCAACACCCCAGATAAAAATTGCTAACTGAGCAGTGTCAGTTCTGTCAGTACTTTCATCAAGCACCACGGAGTATGCAATGAAACTTGATAATGCATTAATCTGCTCTGCCACAGTGTTTGCTGACAGAGCAATGTTGTTGAACAAGAGCTTCTTTTCAGGACATACTGTAGATATCAGCAACTTGCAACATGCAGTCCTTCAGAAACTGCCCTTCAGTGAGTGAACAACTTTCCTGCTTTGGTGAGTAATTCACTAACCACCTAACTTGCTTCACCTGCAGCATCAGCATCCTTACTGGCTTAGTTCTACATCAAGTGGGCCGGAAGTAAGGGAGGCGCGGGCCAGAAGTGGTGTTTAAGACCCCTGCTCTATGCTGTAGTGTGCCGTAGTTGTAGTGTGTAGTAGCAGACACCGAAAGACTCAATAAACTGACAGTGGTGTCAGACACTATTTTCCTTTGTTCTTTTATTATTTAATCTTCATTCCCCCCCTCCAGTAATGTGCAATGATAACTCTGTAATAACTTTACCTTCTTAACTAAACAGCTATCTTGAATAATATTTGTTTATTTTATTCATGTTTACAGAACAGGTGCCTGTAATGTGAATAATTTCCCTTGCGATTATTAAAGTATTTTGATTCTGATTTTTTTGTGGCCCTGGCTCTTATTTATGTTACTTCATTTCTCTGTTGTCTTTGTCATCAGTCCAATGATGCAAGAATCATGGGTTTAACAGTGTGTGGCTTCCTCTAGTGGATGCTGTCGAGTATTCTGTTGTCTTTGCTCCAAGGGTTTTTGCACAGAGTGTTGGTGTTTCATGTCACTGTGGGCTTCAGAGCACAGTAGTACACAGCAGAGTCTGTCACTGCAGCAGAGGAGATCTGAAGATCCATTTGTCTTTTATCATCACCCACTTTAACAGACAGTCTGGAATTTGTTATATTTTGTGTTTCTGAGTGAGAGATGAGGAACTCTGGTGGTTTTCCTGGATATCGTTGATACCAGAAGAAATTATCATTTACATCTGCTTGTCTGGAGTATCTGTAGGACAGAGTTACAGAGCTGCCTTCCACACTGGACTGTTCTTTGTTGTTCGCAGTGAGTTCTTCACAGCTGACACGTAAAAGCACAGAAGTCTGTTAAATACAGTCTTGTAATAAGCATACTGTCATGGTTCCCTTCTGGTCCCCTCTTTGGAGCCCTCTTTCCCTCTTTTTCTCCTCCCCTGGCTCCTTGCCTCTTGTCATCCCTAGGTGTCTTCGTTATAGTCTGCGTCTCTCTTTGGTAGTCTGTCTGGTCCCCGCGACACTCCCCTTTCCTTAATCGTCTCAGCTGTGTTCCCTACCACCTGTCGTCCTCCCATTGGTTGTCTCCGTCTATTTAAGTTCTGTCTCCTCATCTCTCCCTTGTCCGGTCATTGTCGATGTTGTTGTCGCTGTTGCTGGAATACTCGTCATCATCGTCATCGTCGTCTTCGTCTCCCTACTTCCCCCTTTGGATTTTTTCCCCCGGCTTCCATCCTGGGTGATTTTTGGTTTTTGGACTTTGTTCCCCTTTTGGCGAAATAAAGCCTGTTTTAGACTAACCTGTCTCTGTGGTACTGCATCGTGGGTCCACACCACACCTCGCCTTCACTCACTGTGACACATAAAGTATGAATCCTATTTTAAACATTGAGATATTTTTTCAGATACATATTGCCATGTACCTGTTAGAAACATCGTAATTATTAGAACATTTTCATAACATTTCAACAGCAGCATGTTGAAGATAGTGAATGTTTGTGATCTGTATGTTGAACTCTGTTGAATGTAGAGGTTTCGCACTTTTCTATACTTCAGTAAGAACTCAGCTCCTCCCAGAATCACTATGGCTCCTCTTTTATCTTTATTTTCACTTCTCTCTTATGCTTCCCCCTCTTTTACACTACAATACATCCCACCTTGAAATACTGCAAAGTGAGAAGAAACATTTTGCTGTTATTCTTTATCTGGGATTATAAGGATGGATGGGTTTCAGTGTGGACAAGCTTTTTGTAATTCAGTCAACCTGTTTTGTTTTAGCAGGGTGGAGTGGGTGGAGAAGAGTGTCAAGGGTGCTTTGTGACAGAAGAATAGCAGCAAGAGTAAACGGGAAGGTTTACAAGACTGTAGTGAGGTCTGCTGTGATGTATGGTTTGGAGACGGTGGCACTGACAAAAAGACAGGAGGCAGAGTTGGAGGAGGCAGAACTGAAGATGTTGAGATTTTCCCTGGGAGTGACCAGGATGGACAGGATTAGAAATGAGTGTATCAGAGGGACAGCTCAGGCTGAGCGGTCAGAGAGGCATGGCTGGGATGGTATAACTATCCCAACAGCCCAAGCCGCCACCCCCCCGGGATTAATTCAGGATTCTGATGATTCTGATTGCGACACGTCAGGCAAAGGATGTTGAAAATGGAGCTAAGCAGGAGGAAAACAGGAGGAGCACAGAGAAGGTTCATGTGTGCAGTGAAGGAGAGGTTTCATGACAGAAGAGTATGCAAGGGATGGGCGAGATGGAGGGAGATGATCCGCTGTGGTGACCCTGAAAGGGAGAAGGCCAAAGAAGAAGCTTTACAGTCTGGTTTTTTATAGACCGGTCACTCTGAGCAAGGTTTCAGATTAAAAAAGCTGTCATGTGACCATGAATTAGCTTTTTAAAGATTTTTTTTTAAATGAATTTATAAACAATGACCAGGACATGGAGCAGGAAGTCCTGACCCAGATATCTGCTTTAGTCAACGGACAGGCCAGTGGCTTCCTGGAATGTGGACGTCAGCATACTGAAGGTACTTGAAGTAAACAGACATATGTAACAGACAGTGTTTTGTATGATTTTAATATCCCAAGTTTCACTCATAAAGTCTAATGAATATAAATTACTACTTTGTGCATAAATCATCAGTACAAATTTCAAGGTTGACAAATTTCCCACGATATATCCCAGGATAAATATATCCTTCTCTCACTAAATAATAAATGCAGAAATGTGAAAAATATTCTCACTGTTCTAATATTCCCAGTAATAACCTCTCAAAAATAAAATGCCTTGGCATGAAGTCTTCACATTCAGCTCTAGAGAGCATCATCATGTTGTTAAATGTCCACCTGGCTCCCACTGAGCACACGCGGGATGTGAGCTCCTGAATTTGTTAGCTGTGCTTACATGTCCCATCCTGACTGTAAATTACTGTATTTATGCATTGGGACTGCAGTGAATAATTTGTAAAAGAAGAGCGAGTGCTTCGTGGCGCTTTCATCCTCAAATGGAACGGCAGCGCTGCCTTTCTGTCGCGAAACAGCGAGAACAAAGTCCTCCAAAAAGTCAGCTGTGAATACAACCCAAAGGCTTTGCTGTGCTCAGGGAATGAGGGATGTGCTGAAGAAATAACTTTTACTGTTATTGCTTTGTTTGAAGGGGCCAGTGGTGGGGCTTGCTAATTGCCAAATTTTCCACGAAGTTACTCAATTTTAAGACCTTGCAACAGTTGGTTAAGCTTTTTTCAAGTCTGTCTCAGGTTCCCCGTGGTACATCTTGCTAAGAAATTCTATTGTTAAAACAAAATGACCTTCGGCTTTTTGTGGAGAAAGTTGCTTTTTTTTTTTTTCCTTCTAGCAGAATGTTTTTGGTGACATTTTCAGCACATCAGTTGAAAATTGTTCAAACCAAACCTTTTCCTGTAGCTGCAAAGTGACCTCTCCACCTTACCTGTCTTTTTGGGAGAAAAAAAAACCCACTACATGGATTGTTCCTCCTTTCACTTGGGTACTTACTAACCCTCTCCGTCGCGCTCCTGAGATAGAAGAGGACTGTCATTTCCACGTGAGAACTGGCGCCACGGTATCATGCAGAGTGAACAGAATGTGAAAGAAGTGGGTGTTGGACAGATTTACAGCATCTAGAGCAGGTTTGGGTGTTTGCTTTTATGGTATGTCAATGTGCAGCTGAGCCGCAGACTAAACGCAAAAGTGAGGGTTTTATTAAGGTCACAAAGTAACTTTATACTTCCTCTATTAGTGTACACCACACTGGCTTATGGAGGTACAAAGGGCAGATCGATGAGCATTGCAGATGGAGTAGCGCTGAGCAGAAGTCAGTGGAATTAGCTGTGATGTGTTATAAATCAGCTGCTGGTGACTGGAGAGCTCACATGGGTGGCACCTAATGGCTCCCAGTGTGATAACATAAACATCTGTTTGCTAAAATAATATCACAACGACACACATGTTCACACAATTAGTCAAAATCACTGTCATGCACACTAGCTTGCTCTTACAACTGGCTTCATTACGAGATACAGATCTACACCTGTAGATACAGGTGTGTAAAAGAAACTTTCACAGTACTCTGTGGAGTAATGTGCGAAACTAAGTACACCCCATGATTCAGCAGCTCGTAGAGCCACCTGTAGCAGTAATATCTCGAAGCAATCATTTTCTGCCTGGCTTCATCAGTCTTTTCCGTCCTTCTGGGGGAATTTTAGCCGACTCTCCTTTACAGTGTTATTCCAGTTCATGGAGGTTTGCCAGCATTTCTTTTCCCACAGCTCTGCAAAGGTCACACTACGGCATCAGGTTGAGGTCGAGATTGTGATCGAACCATTGCATTTTTTTCCTTTTCAGCCAGTCTGCTGTACTCGGGATCATAGTCCTGTTGCAAGACTCAGTTCCAGCCAAGCTCTTGCTGTCAGACAGATGGCCTCATATTTCACTCTAGAATATTTTGGTATACAGGGGAGTTTGTGGTCGACTCAGTCACTGCAAGCTGCTCAGGTCCTTTGGCTGCAAAACAAAACCTAAATCACTGCTCCTCCACCAGGAAAGCCATGTGTTCATATGTGGTGCTCTGCATTAGAGCCAAAAATCTATACTTTGGTCTTGTCTGTCTAAAGGACGTTGTGCCACAAGTCTTGTGGTTTGTTCTTCTTTGCAAACCTAACCTGTGCTACCATGTTCTTTTTAGAGACCCCTCCAATGAGTGTTCAACATGGTAACTGAGGCCTGTAGAGTCTCAGATGTAGCTTCTGGGTGTTTTGTAATTTCTCTGAGCATTGCATGGACCTTAGGGTGAATTTGCTGGAACTTCCTCTCCTGAGAAGACTGTGGCAATGGTTAACACTCATCTGAATGGCCCAGACCAGCAAACCACCAAAATACTATTTATAGAGGTGGTCACACTGGCTGATGAATGATTCAGTGATAAATTGATCAAGTGCATTTGATTGGCAGCACCTACTTCCCTCTTAATTTCCATGGCAGCAGTAAGGGTGTCCTTAGTGTCCTACAGGACTGTCCACACGCTGCTAAAACAGCAAAACTGGCTTTGATTCTCCAAGTCTGTATTGGAGCAATTTACACCATTCTTCAAAATGTTATTTATATTTCCTCATTTTGTGTTTTCTAACTAAAATCTCGAATAGCTGACTGCAAAGACCATTGCATATGATTCATTTTAATACTCAAACATCCAGTGACCCCTTGTAAATGATGTACAGGGGCATTGTCATTCAGGAAGAGACCACTCCCATTAACAATATTTGATCATAGGGTAAACTCAAACTTGCTTTGTATTGATTTGCTTTGACACATCCCTCTTTGGGGACAAATGAACAAAAACCACAACAGCAAAATTCCAACAGCAACCTAAACTTGACTAAATTCCCTGACTGTAAGGAGTATAAGTATTTTTCTTAGTTTGAAATCTGGGGAACACACACTGAAGCAGAGAAACATCACAACGCAACAAGGAACTGAAGGAGGGCAGGACAACACACACACTCAGACTAACGACAGACGAGCAGCAGGAGGGAGAGGAGCACAGGTGGCAACAATCAGGGACAAGATGCAACACTAGAAACAAAGCACAGGAAAAACCTGGTTACCACAGTAAAACAGGAAATGGGACTGAAGACTGAACTTACAGAAGACAAATCACACAGCTGGGGGGAAAAGCAGTGACACAGATGAAGGCTAGAATGAGGAAAAGGAAAGTGAGACTCGAATATTAACAGAGTAAAATAAGCAGTGCTGAGAACTAAGAATCCTGAAACCATAAACAAGAACATACAAGAGTAGAATACAAAAATCCAGAATAAAAAACCATGAAAATGAAACTACACGAAGGGCAGAAAATACAGGGACTCAGACTCATAATGTGAAGACATACAAGGCGAGGTAAAAGACAAAACCAAAACTGCCTGAAACAAGAACCTAAGTGCAAAAGGCGCAAGGAGACTAAACACAGGGAAACATGAGGAAGACACAAAGAGACTAATAAACTAAACATGGGCTGGAGCTGGGACTGAGGCTCACACAGAGGACACGGCAGCCGAAGCATGAAAAGAACCAACCAGCAATGATCAGAACAGAGAAGCAAAACCTGAGCACACAGCTGTAACCGTAAGGGAAGCTAGAACAATAGAACCTGAACTACAAAAAAGAGAGAGAACATACAGCATGTGCATGAAGAGAAAAGTGGAAACCAAACAACTCAGAACTAACAAAACTCAGACCCACAAGGGAAAAAACACAGACCATGACAGACTGTATAGTGGAGATATTATTGTCAACATCAATGCTCTGGAAGTTGTGCTGTGACCGGGTGCTTATAGGAAAAGAAAAACAAAACCAACAAATATTTGCAGTCCAGGTGTATTGATAGAACTGTAATAAATTCACAGAGGACTGGGTTGAAATAGCCCCCTGTTTTAAATTATGCTGTACAGTGCAAACATGATGGAAATAAGATTTAAACTGCACTGAGGCAAATGTCCTCGTCCCTTTTCAATAACATGTGGCGGTGTGGTTTGGTGCACAGATACGAGACTTTGGGCTTATTTATTCTATTTCATAAGTAAACTTTTTTAAAATGAGTCTTTATGCATTTAGGTTGCTTGTGTTTTGACACTGTATAAATAATAATAATAATCAAAATTAGAATGCAAAGAAAAATCAATGAATGATTTGTATCTCGGTGTCATAAAGCAGGACACCTCAGAACATAATCCAGGGCTTGAGGAAGTTTTGCGGCTGTTAACCCATGGTGGTACCCTCTGATCAGGATTTCATGTTATTATCCATCACACACAGAGATTTCCCAGGACTGGCCGGATGATCCAGCTCGTTTCAGATTTGTTTGGCCTTCAGTATTCATTTCCACTGTCATTTTTAAATCAACAAGCTAATGGTTTGGTCTCATGCACAACACTGAAAACGCTCACAATGACCAGCAACTCTATCAGAGCAGGGTACTGTCATTTTTGTGCGGCATGTGGGATCTTGGCCAAGGTCAGGATGGTAGAAAGAACAAGACATGTTGGAAAAATGATTTGGTAATCTTACAATCAAGGCATATTTACAGGATGTTTGTTTGTTTCCCAGTTTTAATGTTATTTTACATGATCCATCCATCCATCCATCCATCCACCCATCCATCCTCATCAACTTATTCAACTGAGGGTTGCAGAGTTGTACATCCTGGGCAGGTCACCAGTCCCTCACAGAGAACCGCTCATCATCTGAACCTATGGCCAATTTGGAATCACCAATTAAATTAAAATCAATTTTACATGTTTCCAGTAAGGGAATGCCTATTAGCTGATGCCTGCCAGTGTGTAATCCATCATGGTATAAAATGTAGATGTTTATATTGTAGGGATTATTTTGTTTTTCTCTTCATACCATCTTAATCAGGCCTGCAAAATTACCAGTCCAGTAATGAAGCGTCTGGTCTGTAAAGGGCACCTTTACTGTAATACCACCATCAATGATTAGTATGCTTAGTAAATGTTTTGCTAACTTTGAGGAGCTGCATGCAAAATTATGCAAAACACGCAGAAGAGCAAGTTTACACGACTTGAAGCAAAATGCCTGAAGCAAGATCAGAGGCTCATCTGACTTCTTTGCCCCTTTCGAAAATATTGACGCAGGCCCTTCTGAGAGTAGGTCTCCTCTGATTGAGTCAGAGGGCTATTTTTGCCTTTATTCTTCGTCTCTGGAGACGGTGATACAGTGAAATATTTGCGATCTCACTCTGCCTGTAGGAAATGGTGCACACATTGACAGTAAATGCAATCTGAATTTTCAGAGTGGAGTGAAACTAGGGAATGAAACTGTCTCTCTGGAAAATAATTGCCCTGCCTTAAATCAACTTAGTGAATGGAGTTATCAACGTGAACCACACTGCTTACATGTCTGAGTGGATTCCCACTGCTTACAGTATCTCTGTACAAGGAAGCAAGCAAGCCTTTCATGCACCCACTGTAAGTGGTATTCCCTCAGGATATGAAGCTGCTTGACCAGTGACTTGTGTTGTTTTTCCAGATCTTGTTTATTTGCAAATGTTTTAAAATCCTTTTTTTGTATTTTAGATGATTTGATTTTATTCCCTAGATCCTCATAAAGGTGCAGCAGCTTGCAGTGATATATAATCATTATATGGACTCATCTACTGTCTGAAGACAAACTTTTGATTGATGCAAGGTCAGAAATTTATATTAAAGTCAGCACTCGATTTTTTTGGATTACGGTTGGACTTATGGGGTTGAAATTGGTAATATGGCCATCTTTGTTTGTTATCATTTCATTTTGCTAATTTAGTGGGCTGGCGCCTTACAGTACTTGTGTTGTGCCACACACATGCTCCTCCACAAATACATCAGCAAGTGCTGATTGTTGAACTGATGGTGGCAATTTGAAAAATTTGAATTGCATTTATTAGGCAAAACAGTCGGTAATATAGTTGCACGGTACTGATGAAATGCTCTTTCAGCAACATATGATCCAATCATGTGAGCTTGAATGGTGGAGTGCTTCCTCTCAGTTTTAGAAGAGAGGCTCCCCCAGGCGAGGGTCAAGTATCTTGGGATCTTATTCATGAGGGGAAGGAAGGTGGATTGGTGCGGTGTCAGCAGTGATGCAGTTGTTGTAACAGATTGTCAAAGTGAAGTCCAATTTACCAGTCCATCTACATTCCAACCCTCACCTAGGATCATGAGATATGTGTGTAATAACTGAAAGACTAAGGTCATGAATACAAGTGGCCAAAACAAGTTCGCTCAGTAGGGTGACTCCGACTTAGAGTGAGGAGCTCAGACAGTCTGAGGCAACTCAGAGCAGCTCCACTACTTCTCTGCATCAACAGTAGTCAGCTGAAGTGGTTTGGGCATCTGGTTATGGTGTCGCCTGGACGCCTTCTCTTGGAGGTCTTCCAGACATACCCAAGTGGGAGGAGACCCAGGGTAGACCCAGAACTCACTGGAGAGGTTAACTGTCTTTTCTAGCCTGGGAACGCCTCAGAATCCCTCAAGATGAACTTGAAAGTGTTGCTGGGGAGAAGGACATCTAGAATACTCTGCTTACCCTGCTGCCACTGTGACCTGACTTAGGATAAGTGGAAGAGGATGGATGGATGGATGGATGGATGGATGGATGGACTGATGGGACTGTCTGCACAACTTGGTCTGCCAAAATCACCAACAGATGTTAGGATTTAGAGTTAAGATGTAGATTCTATCCTCAGGCTAATGCTGAGGGTGTAGGGCCAAGTTTACAGTAAAGGATAATATAAGACTGGCTTAAAAAAGGGCTGTTTTCTATTTAAGGACAAACACTAGCTCGTAATGATTTAAAGCATGTTGTTGTGTTTTCCAAATGTCCACTTTCACATATTGCATTTCAACTCAGTTCAGTTTAATAAAAATTGTACTGATATAGCATTAGGACAAAACAACAGTTGTTTCAAGGTGCCATGTGCTTTGTATTGTAAGGTGCAAACCATATACTATGAGAGAGAGAACCCCAACCATCAGACAATCCTCTATGACCAAACGTGGGGACGGTAGGGAGAGACGTCCAGCAGAGCCAGGCTAAGGGAACACTAGCCATCTGTTGTGACCAGTTGGAGGGAGAGTGGAAAGAGGAAAAAAAATACTCCTAAGACCAGCATATTCCTGTACCACTGTGGCTTGAGTATTTCTATATTTATAGTCAAATGGCACATAAATTGACACAGTGTTTCATCAAACAACAAGTAAATGTTCCAGTGAAGTCTCCAGGGAAAAGTAAAAAGGAGAACAATGTCCTCTCTACCGACAAAAAAGAAGGGTGGTCATATGCATTATGCATACATCTCCTGGGCGGTGTTTGGCTGAGCAGTGATATTTACGGTGCACTGGTTGGTGAGGAGGTCGCTCCTCTGCCTGTGCAGAATAACACACCTTTCTGCTCCTTTGCCTGCATAAATGCATGTCTGCATACTGTATGAAAATGTCTGCAAGAATGTGACTGGTGCCTAATGAGGGAAGGAGTGAGATTTTGGTTGGAACTGTTCCGCTTCGTATCCAGTTCAGCTATGAAGACAATTATCCACAAGTGAGACACATTTTAAAATATTAGGGGTCATTTAACAGCATAACTAAAAAGTGAAGTCAGATAAGAGTCATCTGAAGTCCCAGGGAATTCTGCAAAGCAAATTGTTGCACTACATTAATTGCTTAGAGGTTCCGATTACTATATTCCTAATAATTTTGATCTTGTTCTTATAGTTCTTGTTGGTCTTCTTGCTGAAGCATTTAGATTTAGTTTCCCAGACTCCGTCCTACAATTTATAAATTGAGCTGTAAACACTCAGATTACTTTCCTTTTTATAAAAGAATGTCTGCATAGGATCCTCATTGCACTAACAATGTCAACGACACCAAGACGTAAGGTGTGTCTTCCGTTCTACAGCTAATCAACCATTTACCAGGTTTTCTCCTCTACATTAAATTTGACATGGAAAAGAAGATTACAGGGAGCAGGAGGCATGACTGCACTGACAGCACTGTTTGAATTCTTCCTTTACGTTCTCACTTTATCCCCCATCATGTTCACCAGCAAAGCTAAAGAAATACAGAAACAAGGTAGAGTGCCTGGTCTCCCTCTCCCTCTCTCTCTCTCTCTCTCTCTCTCTCTCTCTCTCTCTCTCTCTTGCTTTCTTAAAAAAAGATGAGCCTCTTTTACTGCCTGAGACCATGAAAGGCTTAAATTACTATAAGAGCATCTGTATCTGTGGTATGAAATTGGAGGAAATTAAGACCTGAAGTTAAAAGCCTATATGGTGAGACTTGGTCGGTAGAGATAGATTTTGCTCTACAGAAAAGCTATCACTTTGTGTGTGTGTGTGTGTGTGTGTGTGTGTGTGTGTGTGTGTGTGTGTGTGTGT